>SNQJ01S0085614.1:43410-53690 GCA_010110895.2 Picea sitchensis | reverse complement strand
CCCCCTCTCAGTGGTCCAACACTCCATTTGACACAATTTCTTGTAGAATGTCATGTTATGCTTAATTATACTTTAGTGGTTAAGTGATGCTAATTTTCCTTCATTTTTAATAGATTAAATATTATTATACATGATTTTACTAATGATGGTTTATGTCGCAACTCCTGAACTAGAAGAATTCTCGTATTTGTTGCAACTCCACAAGTTGCAGCACTCATGGTTGGCATACTAGAACACCTCCACATGGGAAATCCACAACATGGGTTTTGTTCCTAGAATTTATGTCATGGATTAGTGATATTCATTTCGTACCCAGGTGGAATGTGTGAGCTCTAGCTCATGGTCAAAATCTCCCAGTCAAACATGTGGTAGATAAGAAGAGACAATTTTGTGTTGGAATTTTCGAGAAAATAGAGGTGAATCCCAAAAATATGGAACATGGGTTTTATGAAAGATGGACCCAATTGAGTTCATAGAGGCCATTTTCCAAATTAAGCCACGGTTTGAGAGATACAACTGGTTTTCTAAAGGTGTAATTTCCAGATTTACTGTTGCGGTTGGTTTCCTAAACTCAACAATTTGTTTGAGCGGCCCAAGGATTTGGGGACTAGATATTATCATTTTTCACTGGACTAATGTATAAATAAGACCTCCTAGATCAGAATGGGAGTTATTCATTATGTTTGTATAGAATAGATCCATCCATTATTTTGTAATTCTTGAATTCTAATTAATAAAAGTGTGGCAAAATTGTGATTAAGTTCTTGAGCCAATGGTGTGAGATATGAGTTTCTTCCAACACTCCGATAGGAAGCAAGGGCCCACTTTCTTGAAAGAATGGTTGGTCATATATATTAGTAAGAAAGCTATTTTGTCAATTTTCTATTAGTTTGTTGTTACATAGTGATTTCGTTTGTTGCTACAAAGTATTTGAGATTTCATTTTATTTTGTTGTTGATACATAATTTGCAATCACTTATAAACTTCTCACCTCAAATTCTAGATACTAGTAATTCTGATTTCTGCAAGCAAACTCAATTCCATCTCATATATTAATGGAGTGATTTAATTTTTTTTATGTGAAGAGTGAGTGAATTAGATTAAGTTTCCATTCATGCAACTGTAATCTAGTTCCAATTATGCAAGAGTGATTTGAGTTTCTGCAAGAGTGGTGTGAATCTAGTTCTGAGTTTAATTTCATTTATGCAAGTGTGATTTAATTTCCAATTTCAGCAAGTGTGAGAGTGATTTTATTTCAAGTTGTTTGTTTCATTTCAATCTACAACAAGTATTTGATTTCCATGATTAGATAACAATGTTAGTTGGAACTTGTTGCCCGCATAAACTTTGCACAATGACTTTGAAACAACAAGACTTTCTCGGGTTGACAATTAATGTATTGGGTAATTGAGTTGTTCTAATTAGGTAATTAAATACACCAAAATTTTGGCGTCATTTCCAGGGAAGTTATCAATGGTGAAAAAGTACATCTGACATTGATTTGTAGATGCATTGTTAAACTAGAGCATGGTATGCATGTCCCTAATTCTGAGGTGTTAGGATGATAAGATGTGGGGAAGAGCCTACACATCATTTGATATAGTGTAATAGGCTCAGCCTCATAAAGGGTCAGGGCATGTAGGTTGCATGCTTGTTTTTCAGTTGATCGGATTTTCTTTGAGTTTGGTGTTTCTTTCTTTTAATTTTTGGTGCATGAATGGAGTTTCCCCTTAGTGGTGTTGTAAGCACCACTCATCCTACTAACAATTTGACAGGAACATTTGAAGGAGCCTCGAGATAACACATGAATAACCTCTTCTATCTTGAGAAGAGATGGCAGGTGAGAAAGAAGAAATTGTTACTTTTGAATTCCCAATCAGAAATCTGGAAGGAGTGGCACAAATGCAAAGCATTCCCCCATCTGTTATACCAAATTTTCACGGTTTGGAAAATGAAGACCGAGATGCATTCCTATTTCAATTTGAAGTACTTTGTAGAGGATATGGTTATTGTACTAATGCTCAAAAGTTGAATTTTTTTCCCCTTTCTCTGAAAGGAACAACCATGTGATGGTTCATGAGCCTAGGTGGGAATTGTATACACACTTGGGAAGACATGAAACATGTATTCTTGAAAAGGTACCAAGATCATTGCAGGTTTAGTGGAGATATATTCGGAATGACACAAGGAGAAGAAGAAAGTTTGGAGGATTACGTGGAACATTTTCAATACAATCTTCAAAGATCCAAACAAAGACAGTTGGGGAAAGAGATCTTGAAAACACTCCTACTTGAAGGGATCCAAGATAAATTTTTAGAAATCTTAAATCTGATGGGAATAGGTGATGTATTTCAGCTACCATATGATGATATTTTTGAGTTATATAGAAGGTATTTAAAGATTGGTAAGAATTATAAAGAACTTTATTCTCTATTTTTGAAATATGTTGCAAGAACAGGAGTTATAGGAGCTGAAATCAGTGATTTATTTAAAAGTTTTAAAATTGATATTAATAGCTCTCTAAATTCACAATGGGGTATTTTGCAAGATAATAAGAAATAAGAGGAATTTGAAGAAGCATTTTGCACTCGGTGCCAAGAGAAACATATCGCAAGGGATTGTCCTTTGGATAGTCTCAGAATTTGTGGCATATGTGAATTAAATCATTCCATGGATAGCTTCCCCTCCTTACCCAAGATGAAAGCAACATATCAAGGAGATATAGGTGCAACAACAAGCTCACTACAACAACCATGGCAACCGTGGCCTACATGTATGGTTCAAAACTCTATCCCTCCATTCTCTTATTCTCATAATCAATCATGGAATACTCCTATACCATGGTAGCCATGGGAGCCTCAGTATCACCCCTACCTACCTTGCCCACGAGGTTGGAATGGCCCATCTTATGATACCATGGCTACTTTCCCTCATGTTGCAACACCAACCAATCATTTATACTTTCCACTAGCGCTTCAACAATATCCTACCTACACATCAAGGTCAGCTACACAAATCAATCAGATACACATGCTACATTTACCTTCTCATATAATTCCTCCATTCCCTACACAAATTCATGTTCTACCCACCCCCTACCCTAACCATAATAAAGTAGTACATTATGCTTATAGTGCTAAACTACACAATTTTTCTACATTTCTCGCCTATTCTACCTCACCTACACTATTGCAAGAAGATTGTGCATTGTTGCAGCAAACCCATATGAGGCCCAGGAAGGTTGTAAATCCAAAACTTTCAAATGAAGTTTCTTCTAATCCTTATCAGCAAGCAGACAAGATCATCAAATCTAGTTAAGAACATACATTGGAACCAAAAATTGAAGGATCCTCTACATCACTGTCACTAGATCTGAATCTCTTATGCATTCAGGAAGATTAGTTTTCTAAGGAGCTTCATGGTGTAACAACTATGAGAAATCAATGGAACAATTACTATATTGAATATTGGTTTCAATCTGTCACCAGTTTGCAACATCATTCCATACTTCAACAATTCTTGGCACCATCATTTCAAGGGAAGTTGGTCTCTCATATCCTGGCATTTATAAAGATACATTTTTCATATTTGGGTACATGTATATTTGAGATCCTATTTCGCAAATGGCTCCACTGGAAGTATTTATATACTTGAATATTTAATTTTTCAAGTATAAGTAGGATAGTGTGGAAAAATAAATAAATAAAAAGTAAAGATAAAATAATGCTTTGTTGTGAAAACCATAATTTCGGGTGCAACAAGGCTGGGACCTTACTAGAAAACCAAATTTATGGTTGGTAAGGTTCCCCCTCAATTTTAGTGGTTTTGTTTCATAAATATTTCAATTTTGTAAAGCTCGTGTTGGATTGATGGAGGATACATTAAGACCTTCCTTTCGAAAATCTTGGCCCATCGACTTCAACAAATCATCTAGGTTCAATATCAGAGATTTATTGATGCCTTGAAGTTTGTATGCCTCAATGAAAAACATTCTCGCTAACAGCAGTGGGGATGCATCAATGCCTCCTGACTGTTAAATCCTACAGGGGGTTCGACAACAAAAAAAAGTATTCACACCTGACAGGATGCATCAAGGGTACCTTGGCTCCCACTGTCATTATTGGTGGAAAGCCTCACATTGGTTAACAATAGTCATCGGAGGTTGGTAACCCAATGAGACCTTTCCACATTCGAATTCAACAAAATTAATTCATGTGGACAAGTATGTACCAATAGGGGGGTGAAGATGAAGATTTCCATCATTTTTAAACAACATTGTAAAATTTATAGCAAGATTGAAGCTCATATTTCCTATCATTTTGGTTTAGTTTATGATCTTCAGAATAAGAGAAGGAGCTCTTTTCTTTTATAGAAAAATCCCTACTCATCATTTGTTCCATCAGTCTTGCATACATACAGTTCAGATTGCACAATTCCTCTTTCATATCATATTCAGCCTTATTCAGTTTCAACTCTTAGATGCACAACAATTTGGCCTACATCAGTTTCAACAGACATCAGTTCATCCATGCCAATCAAATCTTTCACGAAGGTAAGACTTGAGGTAAAATAAGCATGAGTTTTTTATTTATTAAAGATTTAAGAGAATGTCATGAAAAGCCACTAAGCATCATTTCATTCACTTATGTTTTCAAACCATCATTTCATTTTCCATATGTTCATATTTTTTATATTTTCCATTTGTCATACTATATTTTCCATTCTTTTTTAGGATATCAAAATCCTTCAGCTTGGGGGAAGGAATATTGTCCATGCCACATTTGTCCATCCTTTCCCATTTGATTCTAACACCTCACCATTCCACTTCATGCACACCCAAGTCAAGTCTGTTCCAACATATCGTACATCCAGGCATGAGAAAATGCTTTGTTGTTGCCACACAAGAACCAAAAGTAGGAAGAGAAGATGTGTTGTTGTTGCTCCACAAGAACAAACAACAACCCAAGAGGCATCCCATTTTACACATGACCAAGCTCAAGAAATTGTGGGAAGAGAGGAAGAGGTTGGACACAAGAACCTACAACAGAATAAACTATTGTAGAAATTATTCCACCACAAGTACATTCTACCATACACCAAGATGGAAAAACATAGGTATGTGATTCATTTTCATAGTTCATAAATTATTCCACAAGCATCGATGTTGTGGTTGTACATATAAGAAGAATATATGAGGATTAAGGTTGCTTATTGGTTGCAAGAGAAAAATTATGAGCACTTTTGGATATGCACACTTAAACAGTCATATAAACAACATCATGCATCGACCTTCTCAGCCTTTGTCTTGATTATTTGATGGAAACAACTCTATTTCCACATGGTTATTTGCCATGATTTCTACATTTGACATCACCCACATGGGCATTTGATTCACATAAATGCCACATTTTCTGAGTCTGTGACATGGGTGGAGAACAAATGAATCTAATGCATAGATGCTACCTTCTTTCTTAATCCTTCAAAAGGTCTTATATTGGTTGGCTTGAATATGATGGTTTGAGTATAACTTAATTGATGTCCAGAGTAATTATTTTTACATGTATCTTGCTCTCATAAGTAATACAAGGTGTGATAGAGGTATGTTGTAGAAACTTGTCGAGTATGAATGGGAATCCACAGTTTTCCAAGATCGGTTTTGGGCATATATTTGAGCTGAAAATGTCTGGACTCTAAGATAAAATACTTTGACCCAACATCTTTCTATGGCAAGTGATGTGTTGTGGTATGTCACAACCCGTTTCATGGGTATTCCATGGGATATAATTGAGCACAGATACATATGAGCATATTAATATCAAATGTGATCATGGTTTGCAATGATGTTGAAGTTGATTTTGTGAAGGAGTCAATAAAATCCTTGGTTTTATCATAGGGAGGCGCCATTGTAGCAATGTTTTTCAGCATTGGTATGGATTTCATATTTAGTAAAATGTGGCAGCCTATGTTTTCAATCATAAAGGAGATTTTCACAACTATCTATTTCAATGGTAAGAGTTCAACAAGAGCACTATCCTTATTTGGTTCTATTTCATTTCAAATCTGAGTTTGGTATTATTTGCAACCTATAACAATTAGCCTTGAAGAACGATGATGCATAGGAAATCAAAATGGTGTATAGGAAATCAAAATGGTAGCAACTCACTGCATTATACCTTGGTTTGAGATAATCTATGACAACTTTGGGATACAAATATATTTTTTCTTATCTTTGCAACAACGGTAAGCACATTTTTGTCAAAATTTCATCCTTGTGAACAAACGATACCTGCAAAAATCACACTCGGGGTCAAAGAAAGATGTCATCACAACCATTCTAGCTACAACCTATGTATAGCTCTTCTTTTCCGTGAGGACAGGGAAATTTTTTCGGTTTGGGGGAATGATTGTTGCTATTTTTTTAA
The DNA here is from genome assembly GCA_010110895.2 of Picea sitchensis. Classification (NCBI taxonomy): domain Eukaryota; kingdom Viridiplantae; phylum Streptophyta; class Pinopsida; order Pinales; family Pinaceae; genus Picea; species Picea sitchensis. Next base: position 47,268 of record SNQJ01S0085614.1, on the reverse strand, counting down.
AAGTTCATAGCCAACTACTATTTGATAATTTTTTGTGGATGCTCAACACAACTTTGAAATCAAGCTCATGTTTTTTTCTCATTTCACAATTTTTTTTAACTACAAAAGTGTAGAAATTGAAATGAGTATATCTTGCAAACCGTGAACCTGTTGGCTATGAAATTTGAAAGGGAGATGAAGTAAGGTCAGATGAACAATATTGCAAAGCTTCAAGCAAATCCAGTTTGTAAATTTTCCAAAATCAAGCACCATCACCTTCAACCATTTCTCTCATATATCAAGATCCATGTATCAGATGACTTTGATATTTGGTATGGAGAAGCATTGAAATAGTAGAAATATTCTTGCAAAATTTCTCACCAACCCAGTTCATAATTTATGAGATATTAAGCATCATCACCTTCATCTATTTTGTTTATATCTCGATATTCGTGCATCAGATGGATTTGATTTTTGGTGTGGAGAAGCATTGGAATAGTCAAAGTCTTCTTGAAAAATTTCATCGAAACCCATTTCATAGTTTATGAGAAAATGGCTTAAGAAGTTTGTTGCAACTCTGAACAATGACAGTGTTGCAACTCTAAACTGTGTTGCAACTCTAAACAGTGCTGCAACTCCAAACAGTGGCAATTTTGCAACTCTGAATAGTGATGCAACTCTGAACAGTGACAGTGTTGCAACTCTAAAAAGTGTTGCAACTTTGAATAGTGTTGCAACTCTGAACAGTGATGCAACTCCGAATAGTGATGCAACTCCGAACAGTGATGGTGTTGCAACTCCGAATAGTGCTGCAACTCTGAGTTCCCCTTACTAAATGGGTGTTGAATCATGTTCCAGTGGATAAAAATCAAGGAACCATTCATGTATGTATGGAATTTAGTGATTTCAATAAGGCATGTCTTAAGGAAAACCTCCCCATGCCATTTAGTGATCATATTATTGACGAGTGTGCAAGAAGCAAAATATTTTCGTTTATGGATGGATTTTCTGGCTACAACCAGATTCAGATCTGGCCCAAGGATCAACATAAAATGAAATTTATGTCCTTGGGGTACTTTCACATATAAGAAGATTCCTTTTGACCTTAAAAAATGTTGAGGCTAGGTTCCAGTGGGCTACATATTTCACTTTTCATGGTCTCAATCCTATCGTTGAGGCTTATATTGATGATCTCATTGCTTGCTCTCGCAAGAGAGCAGATCATCTGACTCATCTTCGACTCATGTTTGAGAGATATTGGTACTATCGTATTCAATCAAATTCTAACAAGTTCATCTTTTGTGTTGTTTCAGGGCATTTATTGGGATTTATTGTTTCCAAGAAGGGGATAATGGTTGATCTATTGAAAGTTGAGGAAATAATTTAGTTGCCTCCCCTGCATAATATCTGTCAACTTCAAAGTATGCAAGGAAAAACTAATTTACTTCATCAATTTATAGCCAATTATGATGAAATCACCAAGGAATTCATGCGCTTGTTGAAAAGGGGGGCCCTTTCATTTGGGATGAGTTCATGTAATGATATTTTGATGTTCTCAAGAACACTCTTGTTCCCCCCCCCCCTTGCTTAGTCCTCTAGAATATAACAGAGATTTCTTGCTATATATTGCAGCAACAAAATCCACTATTGGCATGGTTTTAGTTTAGGAAGATGATGAGCTCTAGGAGCACGTCATCTACTACCTTAGTCGTGGTTTGATTGGACCTAAACTTAATTATTCTCATGTTGAGAAGTTGGCTTTAGCAATCATGCGCATTGTCTAGAGGCTTCAATATTATATTATTTTGTGTAAGACTACTATGATCACTGACATTAATCCATTTCAATACGTCCTCACACGACGTATAATTGGGGGAAAATATAACAAATGGATCTTCATATTTCAAGAGTTCAATTTGGAATTTGTATCTGCCAAGTCCAAGAAATCATTGGTCTTTGTCGAGCTCATGTCAGAGTTTCCTAAGGAGGATGAGGAAAATGTTATTAAGAACTCGTTTATGGACAAGCATATTTTCTTTATCACTTCCAACGATCCTTGGTATGGGGATATCCTTGTATGTCTCTAGACTTTGAAGTTCTCTTCACATCATTCATGAGATGAATGTCGTCATATTCTCAATCAGGCAAAGAGCTACCTCATTATCGGTGACACTTTGTATCGTCATGGGGTCAATTCAATTCTCTATTGTTGTTTAACTCACAAAAAAGTGGAGGATGTTCTTAATGATTTCCATAGTGGAGAATATGGTGGTCATATTTATCGGTTGGCGACATCCCATAAAATCATGCACATCGGATACTTTTGGCCGACGATATTTAAATATTGTGTTGAGGCAGTGAAACTGTGTCATCCTTGTCAAATATTTTCTAGAAAGATGTGGGTACATCCTTCTCCCTTGTTTCCATACATCATCGTTGGTCCCTTCACCAAGTGGGGGATAGATTTCATGACATGCCACCTACCTTCAACTAGGGGGCATCATTATATTATCGTGGTCATAAACTACTTTACTAAGTAGGCAGAGGCCATGTCTATGTTCATGAACAAGATGAGAGTGCAACATTATCCATATTCAATCAAATCATTTCCAGGTTCGGAGTTTCGAGAGAGATTGTCATTGTCCATGGAAATCACTTTCAAAAATGAATAATGATGGAGTTAACATCAAAATTGGGTTTTAAGCAGGAGCATTTGTCTCCTTATTATCCACAAGCGAATGGTTAAGTAGAGGTTGTCAACAAGTCTCTTAATACCATCCTTCAAAGGACCATTAATGTGAGTAAATTAAATTGGCATATAATGCTTTATCTGACATTATGGGAATATAGGACCTCGATTAAGACTGCTACAAGCTTCTCGCATTTCCCACTCGTTCACAGGGTGGAAGTAGTCATGTCGATTGAGTGTGAGATTCCTTCATTCAATATTGTTGTAGAGCTTCTTCCAGACACGAATAAATTGGAGGCGTGTCTTGTTCTCCTAGAACATCTCAATGAGTGGTGTCATGATGCAACCACGACAAGTGAGACACACAAAAATCATGTCAAGATTCAATATGATAAGTCTTTCTACCCAAGGATATTTTCTAACAAAGACCTTGTTTTGGTTTATGATCAATACAAGGATGTGTTAGGAGAAAGAAATTTTAACCTAATGTGGCAAGATCCTTACATTGTGAGGCATTTAGAAAGGATCTTATGAATTATCGAATTATGAAGGTAATGTGCCGCCAAATCCCATAAATGGGATCTATCTCAAGAGATACTACACTTGAGTGTCAAGGCTCAAGTGTTTTCCCCTTTGTAATTATTATATATAGGTAGTATTTAGGACTTGTATAGTTCATTTTCTTTCTATTTTGATTTTCTTATGGTGCTTCTTCTTGGTTGGCATATGTCACTAGAATCTTTGGTCTTCATAGGGTTTGCAGATGGAACCAACCATCACACTTGGAACCTTTCTTCCGTTGCGTGGGTGATTTACTTTCCTTTGGGCCAAGTGGTACCTTCTGGAGGTGCTTGACTGGGACCAACAACCAATAATATGGCCGAGTATGGCATCATGATTGAGCTTCTTAGGGATACCATTTCACATGGTATCCTATCTCTGGAAGTTTTCTCGGATTCCTAGTTGGTACTGTCATAGTTGAACAATGAATACGGTGTGTGCGGTCCTACTCTTCTCCGACGATTCCTTTGGGTACGTGTTCTGGAACACTATTTTGACTATGTCACATATGTTCACATTTCTAGGAGTGAAAATTTGGTATATGATGCATATGATAATTACGTGTTAGATTGGCATTTGTTTCATAATTAGAGTTGGAAGTGCACACACACATAAATGTATATAAAAAA
>SNQJ01S0085614.1:26811-43278 GCA_010110895.2 Picea sitchensis | reverse complement strand
ATTCCTTAAGTACAAAAAATGTGGGTCAATGTTGCAAAACCAGGCTCCTAGTCTCGAGTGTCTATATCTATATACCGATACAATAATACATAAATATATATGTTGAGGGACCTGCCTCCACATGAGTGTCTCGGTAGAAGACTACGACATTGGCTAAGCATCGAAAAAACTACACTCAATCCCATGGTACCCCAACAACGTGTTATTGCATATACTCCAATAGGTCCTTTATCTGCACGATGGGGATATGGTGTGTCAAGCGGTCTATATTCCTATGGAAATTCTAGAGAACTCTCTTGACTCTTTTGGCATCTCTGCCTGGATTCTCCATGCCATGTCTTTTGTGTCAGTGGCAAGGGTATCCCTTGGGTCTCCTCGGTCCAATATCTACACATTCATGTCATTTTGTTAGCTTTGTTACCCACACCAAAAATATTTTCTTTTTGGTTTACTTCTTGAGAACTTTATTAAATAAAATAAATAAAAAATTAATAAACTTTTAAAACTTTTAAAAAAGTGTTTACCTATATCTCCCAATGTCATGCCAGGTGTAACAAACATGTCTCGGTCTTGACTGAAGTTTATCCCTTCACAGGGATAATCATCAATAACAATGAATTGTCTCTCCCACNTTAATAAACTTTTAAAACTTTTAAAAAAGTGTTTACCTATATCTCCCAATGTCATGCCAGGTGTAACAAACATGTCTCGGTCTTGACTGAAGTTTATCCCTTCACAGGGATAATCATCAATAACAATGAATTGTCTCTCCCACTAATGGAAATGGTATGTCCTATATTATTTGCACGACCATTCTTAGTGTCGCATGGGAGAATTTTTTTCCTCGGGAAATGTGTCGCATTTTTGCCTCATTTTTTGTTTTGCCTCGATTTTCGTGTCCATTATTGGGCGGTTTTTCGGCACATGGTTTTTGTCGATGGTTTTCTATTTCTGATTAAGGAATTAGGGTTGTCGACTAGTCCATGTCATTGGGTTAGGGTTTTGGATGCCGTTGGCTCCTATATGTATATTGTATTGTAAACATTGTATGATTGTGAATGAATATAGAATATGTTGGTTTTCCCGGTTTGGGTTTCTAGGGGAAAAATATCTGTGTAATGTGTGTATTTTCCATTGTATCTTTTTTGTTCTTTTATTGAAAATATGTTTGCAGTAAATATTGTACAAGGTTAAAATCTACATTTGGTATCAGAGCTTTGTTGGCTTTAGGGGGTCGCCTTTGTGGTCAAGGGTTTGGATCCGGACTGTGATAAGCCTTGTTACAGTGGGTGATCTGTGGTATTGATTCTTCGGGTGAAGAGAAATGGCGAGAAATTAGAAAATGGAGATCGAGAAGTTTAATGGGCAATTTTTTGAGTTGTGGAAGCTCAAGATGGAAGATCTGTTGGTGGACAAAGATTAGTGGATCCAGGTACTGCACCTATAGGAACTTCAGCAGATGACTAGAAAAAGTTGGATTGGAAGGCGAAGAGCACAATATGAGTGTGTCTCTCAGATTCAGTATTACTGAATGTGTCAGAGGAATCTACAACCATGGATTTATGGGATAAGTTGGAGAAGTTGTATCAGTCTAAGTCCCTAGTAAATAAACTATTCCTGATAAAGAATCTATATAACCTGAGGATGAGAGATGGAGACTCAGTGGCAGAGCATTTGAACGCCTTCAATACTGTGGTAAGTCGGTTAGTATCTATTGAGATTAAAATTCCAGATGAAGATAAGTGTATCAATTTGCTATGCTCTTTACCAGACTCATGGGATAGTTTGGTAGTGGCCATAGGTAGTAATACAAATGCCTTGAAGTTTGATGAAGTGGTCTCATCCTTGTTGTCAGAGGAGATGCGATGGAAGAACATGGAAGGAAAGAGCACAGATGCGTTATTTGCAAGAGGATTCTCCCAGGAAAGAAATAGATCTAAGTCCTCAAGTGGGAAATCTAAGCCTAAGGGTAGATCTAAATCTCCCAGAAATTTTCTAAATGTATGTTGGAGATGTGGAAAAGAAGGGCACTACAAGAAGGAGTGTAGATCCAAAGTTGAGAAAAAGAAGGGATATGAAGAAACTCCTTCTACGGAATAAAAGACCTCCAAGGAAGAAGGAGGGGATGTGTACTTGGCTTCTTCAAGCACACATGCAGATCATGAGGCATGGTTGGTTGACTCAGGTGCATCCTTTCATATGACTCCCCACAGGAAGTGGTTCTGTGAATATGAAAGATATGATGGAGGTAATGTTTTCCTCGGTGATGACTCGAAAACCAAAATCATAGGACAAGGAAAAGTTAAGTTGAGGCTCATAAATGGAAGGATTAGAACACTACTCGGTGTTCTGCACATCCCAGGTTTGGTCGGAAATTTGATTTATGTAAGAAAAATGCATGATGCAGGGGTAAAAACAATGTTTGAAAATGAAACTTGCAGGATGGTTCGAGGAGAAATGGTGTTGYTGAAGGGAGTTTGTTTCGAACTCTGTATAAGCTGCAAGGAATCACTATTAGTGATGGGTGCAATAGTTCCATTATTCATGATATTGGAGTTGAAGAAGAAATAACTCCTACAGTCTCTAGAGAAAAGGTTATGCTATGGCATAAAATACTGGGGCATATCGAAGAGAAGGGTCTTCGACTACTACATGGTAAAGGTATGGTTGAAGGTATGTCTAAATGCTCTCTGGATTTTGATTTCTGTGAACATTGTGTATATGGAAAGCATAATCGGGTAATATTCTCCTCTGGTTCAACGAGGCCAGAAGGAATTTTACAACTAGTTTACAATGATGTGTTTGGACTTGTGTCGGTTCCATCATTGGGAAAATTTCTATACTATGTCTCATTTATAGATGACTTATCGAGGAATACTTGGATATATTTCCTCAGGAAGAAATATGAAGTCTTTGATAGGTTCAAAGATTTTAAGGCTCTTGCTCAGAATCAAATAGAGAAAATAATTAAGGTGTCGAGGACAAATAATCATGGAGAGTTTTGCGGGAATGAATTCGAAGAATTATGTAAGAAGTGTGGTATAGCAAGGAAGAATAATACTCCATATAAACCTCAACATAATAGAGTTGCGGAAAGGATGAACAGGATGTTGATGGAAAAATCAAGGTGCATTCTCAATGGTGTCAGGTTAGGGCAAGAATTATGGGCAGAGGCAGTGGGTATTGCATGTTACCTGGTCAACATATCACCCTCATCAACACTATATGACAAGACTCCACAAGAGGTATGGACTGGTGAGAAACCTTCTCTCACACATCTCAAGGTATTTGGCTATGAGGCCTATGTTCATGTTCCAACGGAAAACAAGAGTAAGCTAGATAAGAAGGCTGAAAAGTGTATCTTTATTGGGTATAAAGATGGTCTCAAAGGTTATAATCTTTGGAACACATAAACTAAGAAGGTTGTGTATAGATGAGATGTGGTATTTAGAGAAATGAAGGATGTTGTTAAACAAGAAGTCCTACCAGGTAAGGAAGAACCAGAGAAAATAGAGTTTGATTTAAAGGATGATGAATCAGAATCTACAGAAGAACATGAATCAAAAGAAGAAGATCCTCATACTCCAGTATTGAAGAGATCAACTCGAGAAAGAAGGATACCAGAAAGGTATACTCCATCTGATTCCCATCCAATTTTTTCTTTATCTATTATTGATGATGATCCTAGAACTGTCAGGGAGGCAGTGGATTCAAAGGATGGAAAACTCTGGAAAAAGGCCATGGATGAAGAAATGAAAGCCTTGGATAAGAATGAGGCTTGGGATCTAGTGGATTTGTTGACTAGAATAAATCCCATTGGAAACAAATGGGTATTTAAAAAGAAGTTGATTGCAGAAGGAAAAGTGGAGAAATACAAAGCTTGATTAGTAGCAAAGAGTTATTCCCAGGTTGAGGGAATTGATTTGGTGAGATTTTTTCTCATGTTTCCAAGTTAACTTCTATAATATTTCTATTATCCATTGTTGTTGCTTTTGATTTTGAAGTAGAATAGATGGATGTGAATACGACATTCCTACATGGGGATCTGGAAGAAGAAATATATATGAAGTAAATAGACGAATTTGTTGTAAAGGGAAAAAAGGAGTTGTTATGCAAGCTAAAAAAGTCCCTGTATGGTTTAAAATAATCACCAAGGATGTGGTATCAAAATTTTGATACTTATATGCTAGGACTTGGCTTCACAAGAAAAAAAGAGGATCACTATGTGTATTTTAAATTAATTGGTGATCATTTGATTTATTTGGTCTTGTATGTGGATGACATGTTGTTGATAGGAAACAACAAGGAGATTATCCAGGATGTGAAAACTCAGTTGTCATTTAAATTTGACATGAAGGATCTTGGTGCTGCAAATTTCATTTTGGGAATGGAAATTAAAAGAGATCGGGAAAAGAGGAAACTCTGGTTAAATCAGAGAAAATATGTCGAGACAATATTGCAGAGGTTCAATATGCAGGAATGTAAACTAGTTAAGGTCCCTATTCTTGTTGGTGTAAATTTATCTGTGGATCAGTGTCCCAAGACACATGAAGATGAGGAGGACATGTGTAGTGTTCCATATGCGAGTGCAGTTGGCAGTTTGATGTATGCATTGGTTTGTACTAGACCGAACATTGCACATGCAATGGGAGTTTTGAGCAGGTATATGTCAAAACCAGAGAAGGAGCATTGAACAACAATAAAAAGGGTTTTCAGGTATTTGTGTGGCACTTCTGGCTATGGATTATGCTACCAAGGAAGACCAGGTTTGGACAGAGTGTTGGACATACATGGCTTTGTGGATGCAGATTGGGTTGGAGATCCGGATTGTTGCATATCTACAAGCGGGTATGTGTTTAACCTATTTGGAGGAGCAATAAATTGGATGAGAAAAATACAGGCTATAGTGGCACTTTCAACTACAGAATATGAATACATGGCAACCACTCATGTAAGTAAGGAAGCAGTATGGTTACAAAGATTGTGTTTAGGTATTGGGTTGGTACAACAAGCTATAAGGATAGATTGTGACAGTCAAAGTGCAATTTTTGTTGGAAAGAACTCAACTTATCATTCAAAGACAAAGCATATTGATGTTCAATATCACCTTGTGAGAGACATGGTTGAAGAAAAGAAAGTGTTGCTGATGAAGGTGGACACTTTGAAGAATGTTGCATATTAATTAACAAAATATCTTAGCACTAAGAAGTTCTCTTGGTGCAAAGGATCTATGGGCATTACTGCCTTGGATTGTTGACTATGTAACCATGTAACCCCCTGTATGCAAAGAAAACAACAAATAGGAGAATGTTGGGTATGTTTTATATTCTTTGCACGACTAGAAAACAATTCCTTAAGAAACGTGTCGCATTTTTGCCTCGTTTTTTGTGTCACCTTGATTTTCATGTCCATTGTTGGGCAGTTTTTCAACACATGGTTTTTGCTAATGGTTTTCTATTTCTGGTTAAGGAATTAGGGTTGTTGACTAATCCAGGTCATTGGGTTAGGGTTTTGGATGTCGTTGGCTCCTATATGTATATTGTATTGTAAACAATGTATGATTGTGAATGAATATAGAATATGCTAGTTTTCTCGGTTTGGGTTTCCAGGGGAAAAATATCTGTGTAATGTGTGTATTTTCCATTGTATCTTTTCTGTTATTTTACTGAAAAATCTATTTGCAGTCAATATTGTACAAGTTTAAAATCTACAGGAAGAAGTTATCATCATATGGGTTGGATAGTCGTCCACCTCCTAGTTGTAGCATAAGTCCTTCCCATCTAGCCATGAATGGTACTCTGAGTGAATGTGGTTCCATATACACTCTAGGACTAATGGAAGGCACCCTCTCGAAAAAGAAGGTGCAAAGGACACTACTATAGCTGAAGTTTTTCATCTTGTCCTTTTTACACTTGGTCAATTGTGTCTTAATGCATTGTAATAAAGATGATCTCTAGTCATATATGGTAAGTCACAAACACTCTATTGCATAAAACATTTGTGTCCTAGAGGCCTAGTGCACTGTCATTGATCCTATGATCCTAGCAATGGTCAATAGGATGATGTTCAAACTTAGACTCTCTATGTTTTAGATTGGGACTTGGATCCCAACCTGTTGAGTCCCTGGAATACAGTAAAGGGAAATATACTCCTCAATGGTCATTCCCCCTCCTCCTCATGTACGAAGGTTGGCAATGTCACCTTGTCGTGAGAGTCCTGTAATAAAGTAGATATCCTCAAGCTCTATATTTAGAGATTGACCATCAAGCATAAATGCATCCACATATGGCTCCCAATAGTTAATAAGAAGCTACAATAATATTTTTTGAGCTCGCATATTATACATCTCAGAAAAAAATTTAAGATCTCATTGGCGGAGGGATTCTAGGGCCTCCGAGTCTTCAAGAAATTGGTTATCTATGTCCTCATGCTCTATCTCCCTCCACTCTATCACCATCCTGAAATTTTCCAAAAGAAAAAAGGGTTGGCATTGCATTTTTTCCTTTTTCACGGAGTTATACGTGCTTTCCCTTTAATATAGTTGCGTACATGTGCATTTTTATTGAAGAGAAAGCATGTATATGGTCTCTTGTACGCACCCTGCGCCAAAGGAAAGTGTGTACAAGTTTGCCCCCTTTATAAAATTAAAAATCCTACTTAAAATTTGACAAAAATTGAAAGAGGTTTGGATAAAATTGAAGAGGAAGAAGAGCTCTCCTACCTGGTTCAGACGGTGTTCAATTTCGACCTTTGTAGCTTATGCAATCGCCAACTTAAGTTCGGGGGATTTTTCACACTAATTTCACTATTTTGGCAAAAAACACAAATGGTATGATTTTTTTGTTTGTTTGCTAGTTTGTTCATGACCTACGGGACTAGCCTGTGGCTGAGAAACCGCAACTTAGGGGCATCTAAGCTATCAAAATCACCCGGTGATCGCACCTGGCCTAAGCCACACCAACCCTTAACATGGCTGGATTTTTTGTCCCTGTAGGTTTCGAACCGATGACTTAACATCATGGAGTGCCTTAACAACACACTCCATCACCGACTGTCCTACACCTCGGGAACAACACAAATGGTATGATTAATTGGGCAATTTTGACTATTTTAATGTACTTTTTACCCGCTTTTATTTAGGTTTTTACCATGTTTATGTTTTCAGACACCAAATGAACTGATTTTTTAGTGTAGATAACCTTTTTGGGTGTAGTTTTTTTAGGGAAGATAATGAACAATGATGTTTCTCATGCCTGTTAGTCCACTTATTCAACTCTTTTAAGGGAATGTTTTCATCACTGGCATATAGGGTAGGTTATTATATGCCTTGCATTTTGCACGTTCAGTGACTATTATACATTCACCTTAGGGTTGATCCCACGTATTGGTGACACAAGCCTTTTCCCACTGATTTTAAGTGTCGTTTTGTTTGTGGTAGACCCTACTGCTCATGGGCATCCTAGATAACACCTTGTTTTACCTTTTGGCTCCCATGCTGAAGTATTTTCATAGGCTCGGGAGTCCTATTTAGTCTCGCCATGATGTTGCATTGAAACCTCATATTATTCTTAATCTTTTTCTAGCTATTTATCCATAGGGCTTCCATACTCTTGTGTTGAGTTGTAACTGCATTGCATATTTACCTCTTGTGCTTTTGAGCCTAATTTCGACTTCATCTTGTTGTTTCTTAACCATTTTCTTTTGCATTCTCATTGGTTGCTAGCCTTGCAATATTTCCCTTTGCAAATTGACACCTATATCCTAGGTGGAAACATTCCCCCAAGTGTCCATATCCTGCACGTGTTTCCTCACATTGAACATAGGTATGTTCCTTTCAGATGGAACTAATTTGATTTCCTGTGGCACTCATTTTTTCCACTGTATTTTAGCATTCTTTTATTCTTTTTTAGGATTTCCAATATGAAAAAGACAAAAAAAATAAAATAGCAAAAAAAGAGCATGGGAAATATTCTTTTGTTTAGTTTTGGCAGTAGTTGAGTTACCTTTGAACAAAGAAAAAAGTTTTGAGTCCATGTCTCAACAATTTGGGTTTAGTATGGCTTTAGGAAACAGAACCAGTTAGATAGAGTTTTTACTCCTCCGACTAGTTATTCTTCCAGTCACTATGGAGAGTTTTTCGACGCCTCTTGCATCATAGACTCATGTCAATGTTCATTATTCAATCCATGCCGCCTAAGTCACTCTATTGTGTTGTTATTTTGTTCAAAGGGAGTTTAGCATGTGTCGACCATTCCTCAGAATTCCTGACTTTGCAAGTCGACTTTCCCGTATTTCAAGTACTTCTCAGAATCACAAGCATCTTTGTCTTATACTCATGCTAGTATGGAAGGTTCTTGTTGAATTCTTGCTGGAGGGTCAACTCTTATCGACTACAATACATTTCTCTAAGAGTTTGACCTAGAGTTGCACCCTGGCCCTATTTACATCATTGATAGGTGACCTTGTGCTCAACATATGGCATTTAATCAGTGGTCGCTGACTAAGTGGTTTCACGTGTGTTTGATGGTAAGAACATTATTCACACATTGGGATTCATGCAATACCTTGGATTCCATTTGTCCACATTGGTGGTTTCCTCACCTTTGTTAGCAATCGTCATTATTGATTGTTATTCAGAGCATCACTTTCTTATGTTATTCCATCTGGTGCACGTGAGAGACATACTTTGTGGTGGGTCCTTTCAATCTTTTCATCTGAGTTCTTTTAAATATTTGGCCTTTTGCTACTCCTCGCGTTGGATTATGGGGGATTCCTTAATGCCCTCCTTCTAGCAGATCTCTTCCTATCGACTTCGACACATCTTGCTTTGGGATAGGGATCTAGAGTATTTATTAGTACCTTGGGGTTTATAGTCATTAGTGGTAGGTTCCCTCGCTATTGACAGTGGGAATACATCAATGTCCCTTTATTGATATAATTTACAAGTGTTCGATGTCAACTCCTTTGTTTGCACTTGTTAGAATGTACTAGGTACCTTGACACCCAAAATTTATCATTATCAGTGGGTTGTCTAATGTTTGTTAATGGTATACATCAATGATTGGTAATCAAATGGTGTCTAACTGTGTTCAACTCCAGCACATATATTCACATAGTGCAGAATCATACCATCGACGATTGTGTTGAAGACCTTGGGTCTGTAGTAGCATCATCTCTTTTATGTTGCTAACCGAGTTGCGTTGGATAGTACTACTTCCACTTATACATCGGTACTTGTGAAGGATCGATTTTTCAAATCTTCTTTCCAAATATCCTTCATTGATTATGAGACATAGAACCACAATGTATCTCTTTCGTGGCTATGATCTCTTTTGACATGGATCCACTGTGTATTCATTTTCATGTCCATGATCACTGCTTCTATATATACATACTTCATGGATCTATGGTGTACTTGATTTGGCGGCCATGCTTTTGTCACACCTAAGCATGGGTATGCTTTCTTTAGGAAGAGAGTATTATTATTTTTTTCTATTGTAGGTTCTATTCTTAGATCGGATTTTGGTAACCTTCACCCATGACTACTTCTTCTTTACCTCTAGGATTTATAATGTATTCCAGCCATCAGTTGCTCTTCTGACCTAAAACATTAGGGGGCATCTATTATAACATCAATTGTCACCACATATGCATTGATGACTTGTTTGGCCTTTTCCTTGTCCTACTTGCAGACATCAATCCCCTTTACCTCCTTTGGATTCTTCAAAAAACAATATTTTTTGACTTGTACGTGCCCTAACAACTATGCAAGGCATGTATACGTGTGTAGCTCTAAAGAAAGTCACGTACATGTAATTTTTTCTCAAAAAAGAAATAATTTCCACATTTTTTGGTAGGGTTCATGGTTTTTCCCGGTTCCTAACTCCCTAATGCCCGTACATAACTAATTATAACCACTCCAACCACTTGGAGATGGTGTAAATTGAGCAGAAGCCATGAGGAGAGAACAATCATTCTTGAAGCAAAGTTATGTTGCCTATTTCCTGCATTTTCTGCAAGCCCTTACATTCCCACTATTGATTCATGTCCTCAAACCCGGAAACCCTCATTTCTATCATTTTCCATGCTTCTCATATCTGACCAAGAAGTATCCCTTGATATTTTTTAGGTTTGTATGAGCATTAGAGTCAGAGGTTCATCTTATATTTAGTGGCCTGGGTGGAGGGACCTAGAGTTTCTTCGAGGAGCAGTGCCACAATAGGTGCAAGTGATAACTACCTAAATTATGTTGTCAATCAATAAAGATACCTCTTTCCTTCGAAGTTCCTGTGTTCTTTGTATGTGATCATCATATTTGAATATCTCTTTACTCAGAATACTAATTGTTGCAATTATTTTAGTTTTTTATCAAATTCATAGAAGTTAGTTATGATATAACTGTTGTCCTTTGTAGTTTTGTACTTAAAAGTTTTGCAGGTTGACAAAGGAGTAACTTGGAAAAAACACGACAACTTTTAGCCTTGGGATATTTATTAGACATAGGACACCTGGTATGTCTTCCTTCCTTCATTATCAATAGTTAGTTATTTGATCAGGTTAGTTACATCTATTTTCTTTCTTGGGATGTGGTTTGATCTTTAAATGGTCAACGCTCTATTGTGGCTTTGGCACATAGCCATAGGGATTTTTCCCATAATATTGTGTCACTTCATTTATTATTTTTAATGACCCAATCAAATGGGATTTCATTGTTTGTCATATTAGTCATTCCATAGATATTGACACCATAATGCTAGTGATGAAATCCTTTTACCTTGAAACTAATTTTTACTTTCCCTCTTAAAATCTAAAACTACTCTATGCTAACACTACACACTAGTTACTTGCCATCACATTACTCTTAATGGCCACAATACACCTAAGGTATTGACTAGCCTAACAAAGAACATGTCAAGATACCTATGTAAGCACCATGACATTAATTTTTCCTCATAAAATAATAATAATTAAATCAAACGAGCCCAAGGGGACACCTCAACTGGTTGTCATCAATGTTGTTGCACATTTAGCTAGCTTCGAGCCAACAAATGCCCAGTTAAAATCCCTTAGGTGAGGTGCATTAGTCTATGTTGACAAGTTTACTAGGGATGTCATACATAAATGTGGAGATGCATCCCTTTGGTTTCCCATAATGTTTTCCATTGAAAAAATAATCAAATCAAACACAAAATTTAATTATAAATCATAGACACATTACCTCTCATACATTGAGTACTTCTATAATCCATGCCTAAGGCCATAGTTTAACATATCACATTTGCAAATATCCAAACATTATACATGTCCATACTATGTCAGCATCATATATTTACAAAGTGTAAATCATATATATTTATCCACAATCAAAATACTCATAGACACGATAAACTAGTTTGGACAAACTTAGTTAAACATGCACCTAGACCAATTATTTATAATGTTTGAGAAAAGAGTTTGATCAAACGCGTGTGTTAACTAGATCTAGCTAGGGTGTTTAAGAGGAGAAATTGTTATCCTCCCCAACTACATTCAAATCATGCTTGTAACATGTTTTCCCTTATAAATTAATTAGGGTTGGAAAGATATCAACAATCTCACTCTCACTCAAGTGCTTGAGAGTAGAATGAGAAACATTTCCAAACATTTTAACCTAAGAAACTAACTCAAGTGATTAACACTAATACCACTAGGCTCTTGACTAATTTTATACTAGCATATACTTAATTTGAATTTGAAACCCTTTAGATAAAGTACACTCATTTACACCCACAAATTTATTAAATATACTATCTACAAAAGTGAAAGAACATTTCCCAATTTCCCTCACAATCATAACATATACAAATAAAAATATCAACCAAAACAAAACATTATTGAGCTTTAATTCCCTCGTACGTTCTCTTCAAAATGAATATTTTGTACCATTTTCATGCTTCACATATACAATGGACTCACCTTCAATCAAAATGACTGGGTGAAAGAACATTTCCCAATTTCCCTCACAATCATAACATATACAAATAAAAATATCAACCAAAACAAAACATTATTGAAACATTCTCATGCATTCTCTTACAAAATGAATATTTTATTGCAATTTTCATCTTCACATATGCAATGGACTCTACCTTCAATCAAAATGACAATGGAGGAGGGCCCACTGCCATACATAGAATGACCCATCGAGGGGTGAGTTGTAAGCATTCTCGATGCCTTTTTTGAAATGATTCAAACTTAGGTTCATGAAATTTCCCTACTTGTCACGTTATTAATAATTATGAAAATCTTAAAATAAATATATATATATTGCTCAAAATAGACGTTATGGGCATGAGAGCCACTCTCGTCGTTGTTATCGAGAATAATGAGTATCTTATATGCACGGTTTTTCACATTATTTGACGTTACACTCAACGTCACATATGACGAGAGAAGATGGCAACGAGTTGATATTGTCCAAATAAAACTGCTACAATGCTTTCTCACACACATTTCAAATTTGAATTGGTGCACAGTTGCAAGGAACCAGTGATGTACTTCAAAATACATTGCATGGATGTAACATATGGAGTTTTCACTCTAAAGAATATTATTCCTACAAACAGACAATGTAGTAGTTGAAAAGCCCAGGGTCACTATTCATTTTTCCAAACACTGGAAAACAAAAAGGCTAAACAGTGAAGTTTGACATGTGAAGCATTTGAATCCTTGAACAAAACGTTAGTAGTGAAGGTAACTCCCATGAGGAAATATTATTTAATATAATTCAATTTTTAAAATATTAAATTTACAAATATTTGATTTTATAAATCAACCTTAGATAACAATGTTGACTCAAGTGTACTTTACCCTTCCTTTCATATTGGTGATGTGAATATGAACTTCATGCTTTTTTCTAGTAACAATTGAAAATCCATGCGATTTGAGAAATAAATATCATGAATCAAACAATTATCTTTAATAGTTAAGAATAAGTGTTTCCTCCTTAAAGATCATAAGTTCAAATGTTAACATATAGATTTAGTATACATTCAACTTTGAAATACATGAATACAATTTTACAATAGTAGTTTGTTTTTTTGTCATATATTTTAAAACCTATCATGACACTTTCTTTCATTTTGAAAATAGTATTTAAGATAAATTTTATTTTTTTTAAAAGATAAGACTATATTAACAACTTATCGATATATCCGTTGTATTAATAATTAATTCATTAAAGACAAATATGTCACAAAGTGAAATTTAAATTTAAATGCAAAGAGTAACAACTTTTCTTCATAAAACTACATTTTTTAATTTTTTAATTTTTTAATTGACAACTCTGCAATAATATTTTATTAATTTAAATATTAAAATAAAATGAAAAAAAAAACTTAATACTATAACGAAAAGTAAAGCAATTAAGTATGAAAGCATCATATCTTGTAATATCTTGTAGTTGACATTATATCTCACATTCATTATACAAGGTAGGAGTGGTCCATTTGAGTTTCCTAGGTATTTTATATATTTTGAAATAAGTACCATTATAACCTACAACATTCATCATACACATAACATTCCATTATATATTTTTTGAAATAAGTGTTTTGAAGAGAACTTTCAATCGGAAGTTTTCAAATTCTTTTCTAAAATTATTACGAGGAACGTTAAGTGTGGAAATATTTAATCGATTAAAATATTTGGATTTCTATTTTATTTTAATGATGATAATGAGAATGTTTTTGTTAATTAAGATTAACATTAATTTATGGATTTTAATAAAGAAAAGTTAATTATTGTGTTTTAATATGTTGTTTTTAAAATTAAATCACTAGTAAATATGAATTGTCGAGTTTACTTTTTTGATATCATAAATGTTTTGAAAAAGAGATTTAATTTTAGAAAAATATGTTCACATTTTACTTTGCTAAATTACAAATTTTCTATTCCCATGGTGTTTTAGATCTTGTACATCTCTTAATCTCACTATGAAGTTCATAGGAGTTTGTTTTTATTTTTGGAACTTTTATTTTCTTCTTAAAACTAGCCATAGTAAAGAGATAATTTTGATATTCTAAGTTATGGTTAATGACCTCTTTGTAATAAAGTGACTTTTTTTTATTCTCAATCTCATTGTAACACCATAATTTTTGTTTAAAATTAGTTACGACAATACTATCAATGATGTTGATACTATGAAGAGCATCTTCTTCTACCACCTCGTAACATTGAAGCCAAGAAGTAACATCCCTAGTCCACCTTCTCTTTAACACTAAGTGACTTTTACTAATGTTTGACAATTTATAGGAAGTCTTTCTTTCTTCATGCTAGTCAACTTGTACTTGTACAACAAGTATCTTATTAACCTTACTCTCCACGAGTGGGAGAGCCATTTGATAGGGTAAGGTGTATTACTTTTAATTCTAAGATAGTGTGTTATAGAACACTACTAAATTTGTTTGATTTTCCTTCAAATCTCTCCATAAAAACTATAATCTCATACTTCACAACCATATGTAAGCGTATGAAAAAAATACTTCTTTTTTTTTCCAAACCAAAAATACACAATTTTGGGTTTTCTTTGATCTAAAAAAAATGTGATTAATCTTAAGCAATGTGAGAATATCACACATATACTTATTTTTAATTCCAATACTATACTAAAAATAATATATTCAATTTAAAGAAAGAAGATAAATATAATTTATCCTATCAATAAAAATGTTATAAGTTGGAATACAATTATACATAGGGATTGCATGATACCTCTATCAACATTGTATTATGATTGATATCAATGTATTACATTGACATTATAGTCTGAAGTATATACAAAATGGTACCTCTTCAAAACATACAACATATAATTTAACATTATTTTTTCTACATGTAGAACTATATCTATTCTCATCATCAATGTATCAATCATTTTCAATATCAAGGCATCCATAATTCTTATGAAAATAGGCTAGAATAAACAGGTTGAACTTTTTTTCTAATAGAAAATTTGCTCAATTATATTAGTGAATATAATTTATTTACATCTTCAAAATCCATAACTAAGATTGAAATAAAAAACATCTGTCAAAAAAAATGAAAATTAAAAAAACTAAAATCTTGAAAATAGTATAAAAAACATCTTACAACTCAAAATGAACTTCTATCTTTGTATTTAAAACATTACATGGTCCATCTCTATATTTTAGCACTGCAACTTATTTAATGGAAGTGTTTTGAGTAATTTAAGTAGTAAAAAAAATCACTTTGTACTTGTTAGTTCAAATTTTTAACATGTTATTCAATACAACAAATTATAAAACATCATTATTATAATAACCATGCTACATGACATAAATTCATATTATTTATACTAATTTGAAAGTGTTTATACAAATAGTGATAGTGATTAATTATGAATGTTATTATTTTTATTTATAAAAATTAATATTATGATTATTTATGAATGTTAATGAGGTTTTTTCATTTAAGTGTTTTTTTTCTTTCTACATCATTTATGTTTAGATTTTTTTAGATCATTTATATTTATATATATGTATTTGTGGTGATGTAGATTTTGTTAGATCATTTATATTTATATATATGTGTTTGTGGTTTGGATGTAAATCTTAAATGATTATGGTGAAATAAATATTTTTAATTGTAATTAAAAAAATGAATATTGTAAATTTGTTATATTAATTATAATATTTTTAAAATGAGTTTTTTAATTGTATAATTGTTTTTTTTTTAATTATTGAAATTTCCTAATATTGAATGTTAGAGTTTTTATTGATTCAAAATCTTGATTTGGATTGATTGTTGCAAAATAATGGAAGATACTTATATTCAATTGTTATTATTCACATATGGAAGATAGGAATATTTTGCATTGTTTTTTTTTGTTTGTGATTGGGTGAACAATTTGGGTTGGATGAGATTCTAATGTGAGACCTCTTTTTTACATTTCCTTCCATTTACACAACACTTGTCAATCGATCTAAACCTCTATTGACTAAATATTTTGCATTATTGAAATCACATATATTAGATATTAACATTACACAATTCAATTTGAAATAAAATATTTGAAGATGTTGAATCCAATCTTATATTAAAAACATTTTATTATTTATTTTAACAAATACTTTATAACCTTTATAACCAAATTTATTAATTACCAGAAAAAAGAATCTATACAATAATTTTTTTTTTTAAACATACTTTTTTTTAAACTTATATATAATTTTTTATAATTTTTTTAATAAAAACTCAAAATCCTTTCAATCTAAGCTTAAATATTTTTCTAAAATGTATCCATCACCTCGGCACGTTTCTCATATCAATAATTTTCCTAATGAAACTTTCTTGTCTAGGCTAGGTTCCAGGAAGCAAAATCCTTGACAACGACGCATCCTAGAGTTGTAGCGCTTGACAGCGACTTCACCTATAGAATCAAAAATAGACAACCTAACTTAAAGAATG
>SNQJ01S0085614.1:3229-19439 GCA_010110895.2 Picea sitchensis | reverse complement strand
AACAAAAGTCAGAACAAGCTAATCGCGATCTCATTAAGAAATTAACAGAGAAAGATGAAGAGAATTGTCGTTTAAAGAACCATAATTAAAGCTTGGTTGAACAAATCAAGAAGTTAAAGAATGAGAAGAAATTATCCGAAAAAGATGAAGAAAGCTCTCGCTTAAGATTCCTTAATCAACAATTGCTTGCACAAATTAAAAGTTTAAAGAACGAAATAACGGAATATTTGGAATCAAAAAATTAAGATGACAAGTCAGGAAATAAGGAAGAACTTTTACTTTTAAGGCGACATAATCAAGAATTACTTACCCAAATTAGAAAGTTAAAGCATGATAAGAAGTATTTACAAGAAGAGTTAGATCACAAAGAAACAATGACTAGATCAGTTGAAATAGAGAGGCTTCTAGTTCAAAAAATCCGAACCTTAGAGAAAGAAACAAACACTAATCCAATTGAATTACCAGAAACATCAAAAGTTGAAAAAATATCCAATAAACAATATTCAGAAGAGATTTGGGTGCCTTTTCGTCATCCAAATCACAAGAGTCATTATGACCAACAACAAGGTCAAGAGGAATCTAAACAATGTTCTTCTTACCAACAACTAAACTACAACATTGAAAAAGAACGAAGACAAAATCGACAACTTCTATGGAAGCCTAAAATAAGAAATCACATCCGAACAATCAATCATCAAACAGTTCCAATGAAAGTAGATTTGGGATGGATCACTTCCAAAAAGATGAAGCATATTACTTTAGGAATTCGAAAATTATATTGTTTTGTTTCTTCAAGTATTACAATTACAAAACAAAAGATCATGAGAAGTCAGTTTGAGTTAGAACAAGAGATAGGTCCTTCTCTAATCATGCTTTAAGGACAAAGTATTTTTAAGGAGAAGGCAATATAACATACAAAATATATAAATATTAAGTGATAATAATCATAAATAATAATAATAATAAATAGTTATTAATTGTATAAGGGGCAGCCCGCAGGGGTTTGGTCTAGTGGCCAATGGACGTGTTGTTAAAGAATTTGTGTTGTTAAGCAGGTCACGAGTTCAAACCTTGATTTATCCAGAGGTGTGCTTGTGGGCTATGCGATTCTCCCTAAGGGTTATAAGGTAGCTAGCAAGATTTGACCCCGTGTCACGTGAGTACGATATTGTCGTCGTTGTCGATTCCCCTAGTCATAAATAAACAAATAAATTGTATAAGGGACGCATCCTTTCATGGATGGTCACCATATGTGCCTTTAGGTTCTCTATATATTTGACACTCTCATTGAACATCTATTCATCGTATATTATCTATTTTATCTCATTATATATATTCTTATTCAATATATTTATTGTCCAGTATGGATTACAGTTATTCATTTCATTTATGATGGATGCCCATTGTAAGAACTAGATTGGTTCTTTGCAAGTCATCTCAACTCAGTCCAGAGGAGCACGACAGGAGACCAACACAAGTCGTCTCAACTTAGTCCAGAGGAGTACGACTCACCTATCACATAGGTGTTCTCACGAATCATCTCAACTCACTCCATAGGAGTACGGTCCGGAGAATGTCTCATGAAGTTGCAATCATCAACAAGAACCACCCTGGATTTTATAGTTTTATGTTTCAGTGTAGGCATGGGTCCACCAAGAGATGTTGCAGTTCTCATGCACTCTACAACGAGTACATGTCCCCAACTAGGATCCATATGTTATACCCAATTCCTAGGGATAACTAGGGAGATGATGTCTCGGGGCCCTCAAGTTGAAGACATGGAGTATCGAAAGACAACTTGACCAGTAGTGTCCACTTGCAAAAACAGAAACCCACCTCATCACCACACCTCTAGGTTCATCACCACGGTATCCATCACATCAGCTAGCTTCCTAGAGACATTGGGTCTTTCTCTATGAGGTACAAGCCAGGTATTATGGTGAGTGTCATTTCAATATTTGAGCAATTTGAGTTTGTACATTTTAAACTGTTTTTGAATATGTAACGTATGTTTGGACATTATGTTCTTTGCCCTGTTTCACTTTGGTGGTTGACATTGCGCCCGAGTAAGTGGGTGACCCTTGGGGATAGGTTTGCTACTGGGAGGTCCTATTGACCAGCCATTGTTCCAATCCCAACCATATTTGTCACTTTCCACTCTTCATCCCTTCATCTCCTTACCTTTTGGGATTTTTGGGTGTAC
The DNA here is from genome assembly GCA_010110895.2 of Picea sitchensis. NCBI lineage: Eukaryota > Viridiplantae > Streptophyta > Pinopsida > Pinales > Pinaceae > Picea > Picea sitchensis. The sequence goes on along the minus strand of SNQJ01S0085614.1, from coordinate 17,236 downwards.
TGACCCATGAAGGGATTGTCCCTCATTTCATGGGAAGAAGGGGTTGAAGGCTCAGAGGCTTGTAGCTAGCAAAAGATAAAATCCTAAATATGAACTTCTATATGCTCGCCCAAGGATCTCGAGGACAATGAAATGTCTCTCATAAGAAAATAATGGGACCCATGAAAAATAATTTATGCAAAATGTCAACCAACGTAGAGCATGTGTGGGCACTATTTTTCATGCTTAGGTAGAAGCCCCACATGTGACTTCAACTTCGAGAAGCATGATGTGACCAAGGTAGAGTCAAGGTGGTTACTATTTTTCATGCTTAGGTAGAAGCCCCACCTTGGCTTCAACTTGGAAACATCAAAAAAGAACAAAAGGCAATAAATGGGCTTGGAAAAAGGTTGCATTGAAAACAAAGGTGCAACACACCCTCTACAAAGGAACCCACAAATGAAATACTAGAGTCCCTTGTATGTCATGAACCCCATGCCCAAAAGTATTTCCCCCATCCATGTCACTTTTTCCACGTGTCTTAGAGAGGGGTCAACTTTGGAAACACTCCTAAACTTGAGGTATGATTCACCCAATAGGTTGATTGTCAACCCTCCCATTCCTAAACTTGGAAAATTGCATAGGGTCTTTGAACACTTGTTTATTTTAATGAGGTGGTGTGGATGTACATGCTTAGATGGATCTTTTATTGATTTGATTTATTTATCATGATGCATTTGACTTGAGATCCTTGGAGGGTGCATTCATTGTCTTTGCAAGACCTAGTTGGTGGACAGATTTGGAAGAACAAGCCTAGCTTGGGCTTCCTTGGGGCTTGAATCCCACAAGTTGGATACCATGGCATGCACACCGGACGATGATGCTATCATTTGGCATCCTCAGGAGATACCATGGAAGACATAACCTAGCCTCTAGCTAGCCCAATGATTTGCTCTTGAGGCTAAAACATCGCTTTTGAGGAGGTTGACGTCACCCTGGGGCTAGGGCTTGTGGTGGTGGTGTTGTTCCATTAAATTTTTCATCTTGGGATGGAGAGGGGCACCTTGAGGACCCTAGCGCTTGAGAGGAAGTCCTTTGGAGGCCCAACGTTTCATCTCCAAGCTCAACAATTTGTTAAAGGTGCCAAAATGTTGCCCTAAAGGGGTGACGTCATGCTTCTTTAGGGTTTCTTATGTGCATTTGAGGATTATAATTGAATTTTATATTGTAAAGGGGCAAAGTAAGGGTTGTTGCCCCCTTACTTTGTGGTTTACCCTAAATTAAGTGGACAAACAATTTTAGTAGGATTTGTATAAATAGAGATCATTTCATTTCATTTTTACATCATAACTCTCCCATCTTGGAGAGGATTCTTGGCTGAAATTTGTGCCCTACTTGGGCAATTTTTCTATCTCTCTTGCTACTATCTCTTGCTATGGTTTGCTTTGGCTTTTGGATGAAGAAGTAAGGTGCTATCTTTCTTGGAGGCTATTTCTTGCTTTTATGGTGGATTTTCTTAGTTAAAAGGAGTTTATTTTGTTAATGCTTGGACTAGGTAAGGAATCTTTCATGTTATTACTTCTTTTCTTGGTCACAAGGTTAATCTGCTAAGATTTTGGAGAGTATAAGGGCATATAATACTAGGCAAAGTAAAAGGGTGTACACCCTCCTAGGGTTTTCCTTAGCTAGTATTGTTTGCCTTGAGGAGTAAAAGGGCTTACACCCCCAAAGAAGTAGCACAACTAGCTCTTTCATTTTTAAAGACTCCATAACCCAATAGTTAAAGGCACTAATATCTTGCATTGGAGAAATAAAATCATTGCATTAGGATACGTAGAATTACGAGATATCAAAATTGTTTAAGTTGGAATCTTTTCTACATGTTATAAGTTTTCTTGTGCCCTAAGGGTGTTCTCTTTTAGCCAAGGATTTCATTGCTGCAATAAATTTAATGCTACAACCATTAGGGTTGAAGAAAAATTCACTTTCTTTCATCCTTTACTCACGTTTCAACCGTGGAAAATGACTTCTAAACCTAGATTATCGTTCTACTAGTTATGGGATATTTTTTTTACGGTTTACTTGTTGATTTTTATGGTTGGAACTTGTTGTTGTAGCAATTGTTTTCTACAACCATAAAGGTTGTCCTAACACTTTGTTGATAACTTCATTTGGTAGCCCTAATTTACCGTCAAAGTTCATGCTTAAGTATTGGAAAGTTATCTATCGTTTTAGTATTTCATTGTCCAATAATTATTTGACAATTTTGATGGTTAATTGTTTCCCTTGTTGATATATATTCTTGTTTACTGCTGCAATTAGAGACAACAAGCTTAACTTGTTTGTCCACTTAACTCTGAGCTTGTATACGTGTTCATTTCTTGTGTCTCGAGCAGGTACAACCTTCTTCCGCAGGTACTCAAACACTTGGCAACCATAAACCACCTCTGAAGCTCGTTGTCAAGCCACTCTCCACATAGCAACTTTACCTATAGGGGCATCTCTTCATAAATATCACTTTTCATCTCACACCCCCCTAGGGTCACCCGGGACTCCCCCTTGTGTTGGATTCTTCATTCACTAAAGCGAGGGGAGGGTTTATCTAAGGTGACAATGTCTAAACTCTCCCACCGTTATCGCCATCCAGTGAATTGAGTCAAGCTTTTCCCAACCTATAGTTTGTGCGATAACAAATACTTCCCTTTTGTAGTATTTGTCCATTTTGTAGGATCAATGCCATATTTATCTCCAAAATAAATGGCATCCTCATTAGTTCTTACTTGGGTCTAACCAAAATCCTGATATTCCAATTCCCCAAAGCTTAAATATTTATCGTGCTTAAACAAAAACATACCAATATATTCTTTTTTATTTTCATTTTCCATTGACTTTTGAATAACCTCAATCCAACACTCCAATCAACAGTGATGCCATCTTAAGTTAATATACATTTTTAAGACCTTATTTGGGGAATGCTTTGCAGGCCAACCTATAATTGATGTATCTCCACAATTTCTACCCCATTGAACCTGAAATGTATGCATGTAATGCCATGATACACCTTTGTGCCATAGATCTCAATGCCAAGAAAGCATTATGGACAATGTGCTAGAACTTGTTGATTTAACCATTATTTGCTGAGTGAGATTGTACAGTGTATAAATCCACCAATTATAAAGTGCTAACCCTTTGATACCAAGGATATGAAGCCTATACTTAGAATAGGGTATGCACAACTATCAAAGTGATAAAAGAGATGAGTTACACAATAACTCCTTATTCATTATGCAAACCTCCTCCAACTAACCCAAGTATATTCATATATCCAAATCATAAATTCATGTGTACAATAATGCTTATATGGACCTCTATATATACATATTCTCACTCATTGCACATGTAACCCCATATCAAGGACCCCTATTACATTTACATTTAACCACATAGCATATATATACTTTCATTAGGATCATAATACTCATGATTTCAACTTATTGGATCACGACAAAATTTATAACATAAAAAATAACAACAAAATCAAAGGTTTAATCCAATTTCTAACGAGAAAAATTAGGTCCATGTTGCATTTATGCAACCTAAGTATTGACTAGACCAGTAAACAATGAATTTTCTTCCATTATCTTGACTTGGGAACTACCATTGATATACATCTCATTGAAATTATAAGAACATATCCATGCATATTGAAATCTATGTGGTTTGTCCTTTTGCCTACTAACATAGATGATGATAATATCACATCATTTTGAACCTTGTGTAATTGGACATTAAACTTAACCCAAAATGATCTTGGTTTAGTTTTTCCAAATGTCAAAGATTCTTCCAAAGAGACAAGAACAACTCATACCCTAGCATACATTAATAACATAACTCATACCCTAGCATACATTAATAACATAGCTCATACCCTAACATACATTATTAACAAATTTTATAGTTCGTTATTATTTTCTTTTGTTTAAAATTTTTTAACTTACATGAAATAAAAAAATTAAATTTGTTCTCTTTTTTACTAATTTTTACATATAAATTTATATTATTAAATATAACTATACTCAAACATTTAAAATATTATTTTATCATACATTACACCTTATAAGAAACATTAAAGGTTTTTCCATTCTTCTCAAATAAACTTGCATTACATCTCCAAGCATTGAAACTAATAATAATAATAATAATATATATATATATATATGAAAGAGTAACCGATTCTTAAGACAAATACACTAAACGGACTTAAGGGTCAGGATAATGCTCATTGGATGCAACTTGAAGCTGTTCTATTGTACGGTTGACAAATAATTTCCTATAATGAACTAGAAGGATTTAGGAATAAGAAGTCCCTGAAACGGAATAAGCTTTAAAAACCCTTTTTTTTTTAAGATTACAACTAATTTAAAAAGTTTTTTCATTAGTCTCACTACGTATGATTATTTAAAAACTTCAAAATTTATCATTAAAAAAGGAAAAGATTTTTATTTAATTTGTAGATAAAAACATCTAAACAAATGTGGAAGTTTATTTATCTTATTTAAGATTTTCAAAAATAATCCCAACCAGACTCTAGTATGCAGGTAGATGGTCTGAAAAGATTTTTATTTAATTTGTAGATAAAAACATCTAAACAAATGTGGAAGTTTATTTATCTTATTTAAGATTCTCAAAAATAATCCCAACCAGACTCTAGTATGCAGGTAGATGGTCTGAAAAGTTTTTTATTTAATTTGTAGATAAAAACATCTAAACAAATGTGAAAGTTTATTTATCTTATTTAAGATTTTCAAAAATAATCCCAACCAGACTCTAGTATGCAGGTAGATGGTCTGAAGTTAAGGGGAAAAAAAAAAACTCTGGAAGACTGAGGGTTTTTAATCACTTCAGGGCTTTATGTACCACTAGCCAAGTATGCTTGTCTGGACAAAGTTTGATCAAACTCGCAAGGTCTTGGCCATTTTTTACCATAGTCGACCAATTATTTGGTTATTGCCACAATGATCAAAATACAACCTATGCTTTTTGAATAATTTAAAATGATAAACTGTTAAACAATGTGTATTGCCTTTTAATGATATAAAAGGCACCAGACTTGTAAAAGGAGCTTGATCCTCCAGGAAAAAATTCTAAATTCCTGTGCTAACAGAGGTGTAGTTCGCATAAAGCATTTAAGACCTTAAACATGGAGCATTAGGAATCTCAATTAAATCAAATTACTGATGCGATTGAGCAGAGCAAAGTTGAGAAGAAAGGACCATCTGGATATCTAACAATTCAAAATCTATAAAAATTCCAGATTTATCCTCAAGCATGCGGTAAACCTGGTTATTGTAACACATTGTTATCCCAGAATCCACAGTCTCCATAGCTAACCAACCTCATACAAATATCATAAAGTTACCATGTGTTTATTCTGTGATGATATCTGGATGGGAAATAGGAAAACAGCAGAGAATGGAAACGTTAAAAGGGGTATAATCACTCAACTGCAAGAATGATGAAAGAATAATAAATTACATAGCTGATAACAAGCTTGTTTCCATTTCAATAAAATCATTTGCTATTCCTGTTSATTGAACTGATAAGAAACTCTACCAAGTCATACAAATTTTTTACCTCCAGTTCKTTCTACTTTTACTACAATAAATCCATGCATGTCTTTCATTTGCTTCATTCAGCTGTTCTTTCAGAAAGGATCCCATCTACAGGAAGCTATAGCTACATATGCACCAGCATCAATGATGAAAAAGCTTTAAGCYGAGGAAAAGAGCACTTTCCTCTGTTGTCTAGAATAATGCAGCATCTCCGGGTGAAAGAAGCAACCAAAACTGAGTTTCAACTTTCAACTTCCTATGACTAACACCATGCATTTAGAAATTTAGAAACCAACTGGATAAAGCCTGAGGAACAGGGCAAATGGAAACAGACGTATTTTCAAAAATTCCACCATAGGGCTCATTAATTATCTTAAATCGAACCATTTCTTGGCTGATAGAAATATACATTTCCCTCTACTAGAATACTTCTTATCAAGCTGCACTTCTGTGCATTTCTCACTGCAGCAGGTGCAAGGATGAAAACTATATACAGAAAGGATAAGTTCATGTGTGGCTGCAGAAGGGAAGTCATATCTGCCAGAATAGAGGACAATTTCTCTAGCATAGAAGAGTGATAAACCAGAACCCAATCCTCTATGATGATAACAGCCTGCAGTACCTGCACGGTATGTCTGGCTAACAATGATATTTATTTTATGCATGAATAAGAAATCAGGCTCAAAAGACTTCAAGTATGTATAACGTATTTCATAAAATGATCTATCCATCAGCACAAGACTCCAACCTACCATCAATCACGTGTAGGGGGGCTAACTGAATCTCTCCTGCTCCCTAAGTTTTCAGTGTATGACCAGTACTTACCTGTTTCCTTGGAGGAAACAGGTACACCTAAAGTGGCAGACCCTTTGGTATTCTCGTTAGTAGTTTTAGGCTCACTACCAAGATAATCAGACAAAACCTTTATAGGAGCAAAGTTGTGAGAATTGCGTTTACTACTAACAAAAGGGGATTGGGCTGCCCTGCCAGGACTTATTCGTGGTGTTGGAGAGAAATTTGGTGTTGTGAAGGCTGTAGTGTACGGAGTATTTGAGGGAGGAACCGAAAACGGGGAAGTAACTCTCTTGGCAGCGACCCCTCTACAACTGACAGAAGGAGGAATGGGTGAATATTGGTGGGGATCAGAATGTTTTGACAAGTCATCCACATACAACAAATCATCAATGCGAGCAATAATGTTGAAAGCCAAACTCTCCAAGACCCTTGAGTAGCTTTCCAGAATGGATTGACCAACATCCTGCAAACAAACCACACCACAGTAACATGTTCAATCAACCTTCAGTAAACATGTCAAGAGGATGCACACAGCACAGTCAAACAACAACTACTAAACATCTCAATTTCCTGCTTCCATTTCCACAGCAGGATGCATATGTCACAGTAAAACGTAAAATAATAAACTGCAAATGCTTGTTCACTTTTGACATTAAATGGCAACATCTTGCTCTGATAATTTCTAATCCAAGCCATAAACAACCACACAAAGTCTGTAAATACTTCAACTTGATTTAAAGTTATAGTGCCAAGGCAGAGCCATGCTAAGAGGATGTACCATATTATACTGGATCTTGCTCATATCCAAGACAGTCTGCGACAATCCAGGAAATCTCTGCTTTAGGCTTAATAGAAGGCTCTCAGCTCTATCTGCAAGGAGTTCTCTCTTCTCCGCATCCCCCATTAAGTCTCTGACAATACCCCATGAAGATTTCATATTTGGTCTGTTCTCCTTTCCACTGTTTGATTGTTTCCCAAGGATTTTCCGACGCCATACATGTATGGCAGCTTCAATACGATTTGCGATTTCTAGAGTGTGGTGTTCAGATGACAAATCTAGNATACCCCATGAAGATTTCATATTTGGTCTGTTCTCCTTTCCACTGTTTGATTGTTTCCCAAGGATTTTCCGACGCCATACATGTATGGCAGCTTCAATACGATTTGCGATTTCTAGAGTGTGGTGTTCAGATGACAAATCTAGGCAATCAAGAAGACAATCTGGGGAGAACTGTTCTGCTGTTATGTATCGATAGATGATATCCCCAAGACTGCTTTTTCCATTCTGAGATAGGGCAAACAGAAAAGCTCAGACATTATCCAGGCTCTGCTATCAGCAGTGTGTATTTGACAGACAATAGAGACCACATGCTTACCTTTGGAAGAGCTTCCAAATAAATTTCAGGAACCTCCATCTCAGACAAGACATTGCTGTTGATTGCCATTGCAGCTTTAAGAATCTGATTTGTACTCTCTCGTTGATGATGCAAACGCTTCCTTGCATTATCAGAGAGACCACATGGGGGGACCCGAGGAATAGGTAACCACCATTTTTCTTCTTGACGTTGAGGAGGGCGCCTAAGTGGACCACAGCCATCTCCATCTGGTACTAATATCCCCTGATCCACATACCAAAATTCGGTATCCCTGAAACTCTCCAAAGCATCCTGCAAACCAATATCATAGGCATGTGAAATGCTATACACAAATATACAGCAACAGATCATATATTTGAAATCATCAAGGATGCAGAATATCAGGGTCAAGTGGAGGAAGTAATAAACCATACAAGAAGCATTGTGTCAAGCTTACGCAAGGCTGGAAGATTGATCTGTAGATCTGATCGAGGCCTGCTTACCATAACCTGAAACAAGAACAAGACTAATTTCTACTTGGTTGTAAGAAACAATTGCATTCTCTRTAGAGAATTGCTTACCATAGCCTAAAACAAGAAGAAGAACAATTTCTACTTGTTTGTAAGAAACAAGTGCATTCTCTGTAGAGAATTGCCTAGGTTAAATTTAAGGGTCCGAATACCATGACACCGTGCAGGTAAAAGAAACTTAAATAGTAAGTTTACCAAACTCCTACCTCTAAGCTACTACCATCCGGAAAGTTCTGGAAAGCTGGGATGAGTTCAACAATGTAATCACTAACGCATAGTAGCCAYTCCATCTCTCTTCGCCACATTGATTTCTTCTCCTGCACCAGAGGTTCCAATCTCCAAAGTTGTCCAAAAACAGTAGCTGCCACACAAGGTCCCCCATGTTAGGAGTTAGCATCTTGGAAATTAAGTAAAAAATGATGTCTTAATACTTACATACAATCCTGTGTGATTCCAGAACAGAATTAAAAATGTCATACCTGAGAGATTTGTAATAGCATTAGATATTGCCAGGGCTGTACATACTCCTTTACCACCACCTGACATGTCTTCACCCAGCAACAGCTTTGAAAATCTTTCTTTCATCATTTCAACTTCTGCAAGCATAAAGCAGTAGAGACTCATTAAGGCAAACAAGTTCACTTGCCTGAAATTACACATACCATCAGGCCAAACAATATCCAGTCACTCATTTTTCACCAAAATTTCAGTGCCTCTGGTGGGTATAGAAAATGGTCCAAATAAAGAGACAGCAGTTCATGGTTAAGCGTCACCCGATCCAACCAACCGGACAGCTAAAATTCCACAATACCATCCAAATACACTTCAAAGTGACAAACTTGAAAATGTATGTCCATCACAAGGGACTTGATGAGCAAAGGTGGAGAGTTAATATATATAAGCTGAGCCAATATTTGATGAAAAACTGACCACACAGAGCATACTATGTGAAGATATATTCAGAACTTAGAGCAAATCTCTGTGACACATAATTTTCTCGAACGCTTAAGTAAAGCCAATCTTTTAATTTCCAATTCTTAAATCGATGCCCACTTTAAGCCATTTCTTCTTAAGTGCCAAAAGGTAAATGCAAAAGCCTAGATTACTAATGAGAGTAGTTGTGGAAAGATACAGAGGCTTTTTCTTTATTTTCATTTTTTTTTAAGAAAACGTAGAGAGACTTACCTAGACTAGTTTAGAATTAGAGAAAGCTCTTTGAATAATGAGGTCACCTCATCAAGCACAAATAGATGCTCTTGAGACTATAATATATAGCCAAAATAGATGCAGGCTTCTGAGCTTATGATGCTGAAGAACCAAAATGTACCTGATAAATTTGTCTCCCGCTTCTCTCTTTTCTCCTCCCATATTACAGACTCCTGACCACCTGCTATTGACAGGGGAATGGTGGATATTTCACAATTTGTGGGTTTTGTACTTCCTATAGGCCATCCCAATGGCGATGACCCTGCAGAACTGCTCGGAATATCATCTCCACGACCGTGATCATAATGCATCTCTCCTATACCAAGACTTAATGTCTCTGAGCCTGTGCTGTCACCAGAAGGGTCTACGCTCACCGTAGAACTTCCACAATCGACACTCTCTCGTGCAGATCGATCTTCAGAAGCAATGCTGTCCATGGCAGCTCCCTGAAAGCCTAGAGAAGGCACACACAGACCTCTAGACCAAGAAACCAGACCTGCAATTTGACCCAAAAAAACAAGATCACAAACCCTCAAAAGCAAATTCCTGCCAAAAACCTAAGGCAGAGAAATAACACAAAAATTCATGCATGTAGTGACATTTGATTCCATATCTCCATAAAGTACCATAAGTTTAGATATGCCGAATTAAGAAGTAGTAGCCAATGTACTCTTCATTCGCGACTTATATCACAGAATTTGGCAGGGGATATATTTAAAATATCTGTAATATCGAGATCCCTTACTTCTCTGAAGCACAAATATTGACAAAGAAATACCATATACAGCTATCGCTGAAATTACACATCTACTCTTCTTGTGAGTACATGAATCGGGCCTGAACTCGAGATGCAGAAATCAGAAAAGAAAAAGATGTAATCACTTTAGCATACATTTTGAGAATAGATACCATATGCTTGTGCTGCTGAAAATTCCAAGATTCTTCCCAGAAGGTACTCAGAGGGCATTAAATATTCTGGTTGAAATAAAGATTTTGGTATAAATGCGAAATAGCTGTAGACACGAGAAAAGTCGCAATATTAGATATAAAGATGAAGAACAGTGAAACATACCGAACGAAGAACAGCACTTGATAGCATCACTCTTGAATTGGTCGCTGGCAGAGCTCAAGATCCCTTCCCACACCGGATTTTTATGAAGGAAACGGGGAACCTCACCATTATTGCCGCTGTCATAAACACTAGCATCAACAGACTTGCGAGGAAAAGCTTCGTTAGTTTTAAGAAAACAGCCCTGGCAAGTAAGGCTTTTAAGCAGCCTCGATAGGCAGTAATTGATCAAAGAATGCCGGTTGAAAAAAGTCCTGCACCTCACTATGGAGCAACTTACTGGAACTTCCTCTGCATCATCGTCTTCTTGTAAATGAAGAGTTCTATCCATAAGCCTAAAGATTTACCAAGACTTCCTCGGTCTCATTTTGCTAGCATTCAGCATACAAAATAAGCTTCAAAGGAAGGCTTAAAGACGCTCAAAATTCACAGAAATTACGGAGAACTGCTTAAATAGGACATGTCTTTCTCGCCTCTAGCCTTGTGCACTTTCAAACCACCATTTTGTTTCGAAAAGTAGAGCTATCCAGCCGGTGAAACAACCCGGCCAAAGAAACAGGTTCAGAAATCGAATATGCTAAATAAAGCTTCTTTTCTGTGTGACGAATGGAGCTTTAGCATGCAGTTTAGGGCCTATAATTTGAGAAAGAAACGGCGGCAGGACATAGACGATACTGAAAACTTACATTTACAGAAATGCGTCGAATCGTCTCGGTTTACAGCACAGGAAAGTGAAATTTGCAGTATTGCGACGAATCTTTCTGGTTCAAAGAACAGGAAACTGAATTTTACAGCAATGCCTGGAATCTTCTCGGTTTAAAGCACAGCAAACTAGATTTTTTTATCATTTTCTGCCAAGCATTTCGTAGCCTGCAAAGGTAAGAACAATGATAGAAACAATTTCAGAAAACAAAGAAGCTCTTTTCTTTCAAAATTTAGCTAATATTGATCACTCCTTTCCCTCTCTTATAACTAACTCCGATGAAAATGTCAAATAACTTGACGCCGAGCAGATTTTTTCCGAAATTTCAAAATAACTTTTTTATTCAAACATTTAGTGAAGTCTTGACAAATTTTCAGTCAACATAAGATTATTTTTTTCGGCTTTTAATGTACTCACCTGTAAGCACTGGCATCGGCAAAGCCGGCATTCTGAAGCAAATTTTGTGGGACATATCTAGCATTTTCTTAAGCTCGCTATGTCGTCGATTTCTTTACATGGCCATTCCGTCCAACAACAGAGAGACTTCTGAATCCTGACGCCTTCTGCTGCTTCTGGCCTGTATTCGCTTGCTTCTCAAGGCTGCATGTCATTTTGTGTCTGCGTAATAAAATATGCCTAGAGGGTATTCAGTTTGAAAAAGTGTGTACGGATATACATATAGATGGCGTATGTAAATACGATGGTTGGTTTGGCGTATGAATACGGATAGTGGAGGAATTGTACGAATAAAGGATTTGTTGAGAGTATGTAACTAACGATAATAATGATGATGACGTGGACAAATAATAATCATTATTATGGGGAAGTGGCTTTAACAGCTATTTGAACGTTTTAGGTATAAATTATTTATTTATTTTAAAACATTATTCACACCTAGCATGGCTCCTTCCTTATCATGTCCATAGACTTTTGTTATTATTATGATTTTCTTTATATGGGGACATTCTTTAAGTTAGGTTGTCTATTTTTGATTCTATAGGTGAAGTCGCTGTCAAGCGCTACAACTCTAGGATGCGTCGTTGTCAAGGATTTTGCTTCCTGGAACCTAGCCTAGACAAGAAAGTTTCATTAGGAAAATTATTGATATGAGAAACGTGCCGAGGTGATGGATACATTTTAGAAAAATATTTAAGCTTAGATTGAAAGGATTTTGAGTTTTTATTAAAAAAATTATAAAAAATTATATATAAGTTTAAAAAAAAGTATGTTTAAAAAAAAAAATTATTGTATAGATTCTTTTTTCTGGTAATTAATAAATTTGGTTATAAAGGTTATAAAGTATTTGTTAAAATAAATAATAAAATGTTTTTAATATAAGATTGGATTCAACATCTTCAAATATTTTATTTCAAATTGAATTGTGTAATGTTAATATCTAATATATGTGATTTCAATAATGCAAAATATTTAGTCAATAGAGGTTTAGATCGATTGACAAGTGTTGTGTAAATGGAAGGAAATGTAAAAAAGAGGTCTCACATTAGAATCTCATCCAACCCAAATTGTTCACCCAATCACAAACAAAAAAAAACAATGCAAAATATTCCTATCTTCCATATGTGAATAATAACAATTGAATATAAGTATCTTCCATTATTTTGCAACAATCAATCCAAATCAAGATTTTGAATCAATAAAAACTCTAACATTCAATATTAGGAAATTTCAATAATTAAAAAAAAAACAATTATACAATTAAAAAACTCATTTTAAAAATATTATAATTAATATAACAAATTTACAATATTCATTTTTTTAATTACAATTAAAAATATTTATTTCACCATAATCATTTAAGATTTACATCCAAACCACAAACACATATATATAAATATAAATGATCTAACAAAATCTACATCACCACAAATACATATATATAAATATAAATGATCTAAAAAAATCTAAACATAAATGATGTAGAAAGAAAAAAAACACTTAAATGAAAAAACCTCATTAACATTCATAAATAATCATAATATTAATTTTTATAAATAAAAATAATAACATTCATAATTAATCACTATCACTATTTGTATAAACACTTTCAAATTAGTATAAATAATATGAATTTATGTCATGTAGCATGGTTATTATAATAATGATGTTTTATAATTTGTTGTATTGAATAACATGTTAAAAATTTGAACTAACAAGTACAAAGTGATTTTTTTTACTACTTAAATTACTCAAAACACTTCCATTAAATAAGTTGCAGTGCTAAAATATAGAGATGGACCATGTAATGTTTTAAATACAAAGATAGAAGTTCATTTTGAGTTGTAAGATGTTTTTTATACTATTTTCAAGATTTTAGTTTTTTTAATTTTCATTTTTTTTGACAGATGTTTTTTATTTCAATCTTAGTTATGGATTTTGAAGATGTAAATAAATTATATTCACTAATATAATTGAGCAAATTTTCTATTAGAAAAAAAGTTCAACCTGTTTATTCTAGCCTATTTTCATAAGAATTATGGATGCCTTGATATTGAAAATGATTGATACATTGATGATGAGAATAGATATAGTTCTACATGTAGAAAAAATAATGTTAAATTATATGTTGTATGTTTTGAAGAGGTACCATTTTGTATATACTTCAGACTATAATGTCAATGTAATACATTGATATCAATCATAATACAATGTTGATAGAGGTATCATGCAATCCCTATGTATAATTGTATTCCAACTTATAACATTTTTATTGATAGGATAAATTATATTTATCTTCTTT
>SNQJ01S0085613.1:18982-32700 GCA_010110895.2 Picea sitchensis | reverse complement strand
TTCCAGCAAAGGGGGCGCACCATCTTTGGAGAGAGATTCATTGTAGGAGTTTGGTAGGGTCATTGAGGATTATATCACTTGGGATTCCATTACAGGGCCTTGGACATCAGATCTAGTGCTTTCTGAGATAGTTTTATGGCTCAGATTATTTCTTGAGCAGTGAGGCGAATTGAAGAGAAGGAGGGCATTTTTGAGATCCAGGTCTAGTCCGTTTGGAGGGGTTACACTTCAGATCCGAAGAATTTACCTATTGATTTGCAGTGTCCTGATCTATATTTCTGGAGAGTTTCAGATCATTTGGAGGCCTCCTTCAGTAGGGACGAATTATCTAGGGCTTCAGTCATCTAGTGGGGCACACCATTCAGTGGGGGATTTCAGATCTACAGAGATTGAGAGGGATCTTGGAGATTCAGGCACCTGGGTTGTTCTTACCATCTCCCGATCTATCAGTTGGCATATTTCTTAGGGTGATCGGACACTTTTGGTAGCAGGGCTGAGTTATTGAGGGTTTCAGCCTTCTATTGGAAAGTGGCATTCTTTAGTTGGAGAGTTTGGCATTCAGATCTGCTTGTATTGATCTTCATTTCTTATTCAGCCTTTGCAGTTATCTTTTGTATTAACGGGAGAATTTTGTAGCAGCTCTTATCTATTGTCTATCTTCTTGGCCATCTATTGAGCATTCTAGATCGACATCTTCATTGTAGAAGGTTTCTTTATTTTATGAATAAAGAAGATTTGAGATGTTTTGGCTTGTCTATCTTATTGCATATGGTTGAGGTATGTTCCATGGTTATCTCTTTCTGTTATTCATTGCATACACACATATAAACACATCTAAACAAATAGATCAACAAACTATTTGACGAAATACCACAACTAGAAAAAGTTTTAAAAAGACACCAAAACCGTGATGATCCTTGCATAATGGCTTGGGATCATTACACAAATTTTCAGGGTTTTTTCTACTGACGACTACACAAGTTTTTGATTTTGTATCACATGGAGGCCGAATTTTCTAAAACAAATTACAGATCTAAGTTTCTCTTTCCAAAATAGTTTATTTCAAAAACAAATTACCCAAATCAAAGCCTCAGAATTGAAGATATCGCTGATTATATCTATCATTTTTTGGGTTTTTTTGTGATGACAACAAGATTGCATAGTTCATAACTTTTCCCAAGGTGTCCAGATTGCT
The DNA here is from genome assembly GCA_010110895.2 of Picea sitchensis. NCBI lineage: Eukaryota > Viridiplantae > Streptophyta > Pinopsida > Pinales > Pinaceae > Picea > Picea sitchensis. Next base: position 31,505 of record SNQJ01S0085613.1, on the reverse strand, counting down.
ACCAGATAAATTCCATTGGATATATTATTTTAATATAATTCTTTTTGTACATTATATGTGGTTTTTCCAATAGATATGTACTCTCAACTCATGTAAATTCTACGAAAGGTTGAAGCCCTCAAAGATGATATGCATGACCACCCGCAAGATCGGAAGGCTAGTCTACACGACCACAAAGAAAGTTATCACAATATTCAATGGTCATTAGCTCTCTTACAAGAGGGATATCTTATGGTAGACCTCAGGGATGAATATAATCAAGATGTATATGCTTAGTATATGGATAGTTCTCACTTTTGGGATGACAACCACTTTCATATTTTATTTGATGACTCTACTCCACCCTTTGTAGAAAACATCAATGTGAAAAATTAGGACCCAGTTATGATTACTAGTGTCCATCCAACATATTCTACAGTGGTATTATTCCTTCCATATTTAGCTATGACCTTTTCCCACTATGTGGATGGATCTTCTTATTTAGATCCACATGACAGGTGTCAGACTTTGGAGAATCATTTTAAGTTGGATATTGGGTAACGGGTTCCGATACCTTCTGCATAGAGTTCAAATGAGCACTCGGACATGAGACCCTAGTTTACAATGGTGGTTGGACTACTTCAACATGGTGACTTTCATTTCTACATGCGACCCAGGTTCTCTAGTCTACTTTAACATTGTTGGAATCAGGCCAAAGTAGAAATAAAGACTATTTTGGAAAGGAAGGAATGCACAAGGAAAGCGACAACTGGAAGGAAGAGAAACACGCACGCATGCATGGAAGACCTGACGAGGTTAGGTTTAGGGTTTTTGTAATACACTGTAATGGTTGGTGAGCCAAAAATGTATAAATATAGATATCTAGGTCTCATAGGCAGAGCTAGCGAGGGGGGCCTAGAAGGAGCTAGAGGCGGATATAGAGGGTCTTGAGAAGGAGTCCTGTTTTGATATCTAGTTGTAATATTTTTCTATACGACCTATTTTTGTAAGTTGTTGAGCTGGAGAGGAGGAAGGAGAGTAGATATTGAGGGTTAGATCGCAGACTGAGGAGCCTAGTGTGATCTAGTCTGCTTCATACTAGATCTTGACCCAATTGAAGATCTTAAGAGACATATCTTTGTGGACGTATCCTAGGAGGGGTGAACCACGGTAAAACCTGCATTATGTGATTGAATGCATGTGTTTCACTATTGTTTCTATGTAGATATTAGTATGTTGAATGAATGAGTTGATTATATTCCATGCATAATCATGAATGATAGTTTATTTCTTTAATAAGTTAAATAGAACTCTTAGCGCACACTTCTCAGATCCCCACTCAATCCTAGACTGCAAACACTTGAGTACTATAGTCACCCATTAAGACTATCTCGGGTGAGGATGCACAGTGCACTCTGTGCGCTGCGTTGCCTTCTGGTTTACCAAGAGGGGCGATAGTTTTAGAGGTTTTGTTGGAACCCCAGTAGACATGAAACCTGGGTCAATCATATTGAAGATATAAACTCAGACGTATAAACATAAACCAACAAATGGTTTCATTGCCATCAGTTGGAACAATATAGGATTGAGTAGATGGGACTTGTTGAAAAGTTGTAAGATCTGCAAAACGCGGGTCAAGAGAATACTAAATTGGACGATGAGAAGGTGAAAAGAATGAACTGCTAGAAGGGGATGTTGAGATCATGGAATCCCACAAAAGTAGAGATCGAAAGTTGGCTGAAGACAAAGGAGATGGAGTTTGCATAGAAAGATAACAGAAACCCTAGAATAACACCGCGCAAATACCTTGAGAAGTATGTGTTTACTGATCTGCATGAAGTATTTTTCTGTGATTTTCCACACTTATTACAGGAGTGGATATTAAGGTTGAAGGAAAACCATGCAAAAAAATAGATCCGATAATTAGAGTGGACCTCAGTTCAGATTGAGTAGTTACAGCAGGTGAACAATAAATTCACCCGCACAGTAGATTTTTGGCTCGATAGTATTGTAGCAGGATTTATAACAGAATTTGCAGTTGATACAGTGAATTTGTACAACGTAACAGAGAAAGAGTTTCTATGTGGGAATCGAGGAAGGTATATTAGATTGTTGTATACTTATATTAAGATACTTCTATACAACAAATATGTAATGACAATTGAGTCAGACACCTAAACTTCCCTGCGTGCATGGGGGAAGAGGCGTGCATGGGGGAAGAGGGGAAGCACTGACAGAAAGAGAAGAAATGGAAGTGGATAAAGGAAAGATGGATGAACCCTTGGACCCAATCATGATGGAAGACAACCAGATCAAGCAGATCATGGAAATAAATGGAAAGACGTGTAGTGGAGTACCCTACCAATACAAGGTGAATACAAAGAAGAGAGTCGTAGCCGTGAGGGAAGGCTTGGCGAGTGATGAAGAGGAGGTAGAGGATCTCCAGGTTATGGAGCAGATTGAGGAAATACTGCGTGCAACATATGAGAGGAAAATGAGAGGTCCAAGAGTAGGAAGATAAGGCAACAATCCTATCCATATCAATGTCAGTGTGGAACCCATAAATCCATGTGCGACTAATACACCAAAGAGAACACCACTATTTAGACAATCGAATTTTGGGAGAAGAAAGACAGCAGAAAGTACATCGACACAAGGAACAACAACTAGAGGAACCAGTTCAGGAAGTACTAGTAAAGTATCTACACCGCGTGGAGGTAGTAGTTCATCATTCAGGATGGAATGACATGATCCCACCATCAGGTTACCAGAATTCAAAGGAGAAGCGTCAGAGGAACTGGGAAAAAATTTGTTTATCTGTGAAAAGATTTGGCAAGCAAAATAGATCACAGACGAAGATAGTAAACTTTCACAGGTAGAGATTACACTAAGGGATCTCACACTAGATTGGTATATGAGTTTAGCTACAAACAATCCACCAAGGACAACCAGAACGATTGTGGACATCAAGAAATTGTTGATAAATGTGCTTCATAAGCCAAGTTTAGAGGATCAATACATGAACGAGATGATAGAAATTAGACAGAAACCCAGAGAATCTGTATGGGATATTAACCAGAGATTCAAGCGGCTAAAAGGGAAGTTGAAATATCTCATGACTGATATGCAACAAAGCACGTGTTCATCAATTCATTTCCACCACACTTAAAATATCCATTGCGACAACAAAAGTTTCAGACTCATGCAGAGGCTCTATAGACAACCCTGCAACTAGAAGAAAACCAATATCAATAGATAGATCCAACCATTGAAGAGTTGAAGGATTATTTGAAGAGCTTAATGTTCCAGCTAAACCAAAACAAAAGTAAGGACAAATGAGAAGTCGTTTGGTGTACCACATGCAGGACAAAAGGACACTACAAGAACAAATGTCCAACATTCGTGTAGTATATGGTAGAAGGAATGCCAAATCCATTACCAACAGGAGGACTATGATGTGAAATCTGTAAGAAACCAAAATATGATCCATATCACTACCCAATGATGCATAAATACAAGGCAGTCCCAAAGAGTTCATATTGCAACTTTTGAAAGTCGGTGGACCACGATAACAAAGATTGTAGAACTATGGATTTGATGAGAGAGAGGACATCAGATGCATATAGGGTGTAGGTATAAATGATGACTTGGAAAGCCACACCACAGTTTAACCAAGTTCCATCCCCATGCAACATTACGTAGTAGCATTGTAATACTGCACAACAACCATATAATACCACGCAACCACAATACAACACAATGCAACCTCAGTACAATACCGCGTAGTACAATCAGGCACCTTCGTATAATGCACTGAGAGGAGATTGAGCTGGCTATAGAGGTGGAGGACAATCAAGAGGAGGCTTTGGTATAGGTAGAGGACTAATGGTATGTCACAGCTGTCAACAACCGAGACATTATGCAAGGGAATTTCCACTTCCACCAACAACTTGTATGTATTGTCGGGCATTGGATAATGACATATAAGAATTTCCTACGTTACTAGGAAAGATCTAGGAAAAGAGGACTCAGAACAACCAGAAAGTTCAATGGATTTCAGCCGAAGCAAGGGATGAAGGAAGAAACATCAACATAGTTACGCGTGGAGGAGCCAAAACAAGAAACGACACAGTCCGACAAGAGCTAGTACAACACCAGTGGGTGAAGAAGAATGTTGAACCAAGGAGACAGTTCAACGTGTAGAACAAAAATGAAATATTTAAGCAAGCCATACAAGAATTATTGAAGCAGGACACCACGCCGACTTCAAATGTGCAACAAAGAAAGGAAGAGTCGGAGTATGAGATGCCTCCATCGTTGGATCATACCAAAGAAATGCATCCCTGGGGACAAGTAAGTACAATCAAATACTTTTTGAAATCATGTGTAAAACTATTGAATGATCCATCCACTATCAAAATATTGCAAAATATAGTAGAAAGATGTAGCATAGAGATAGAAGGAAAACTAGAACAAAAAATAGTCAATCACCTACATATAAGGAGAAGAGAAAGTAGGGAGTTCAGGATGAATGCCAACATCAAAGATTTCAATATTGGAGATATCATACTGGATTTAGGATCTAAAGTCAATGTACTACCAAAGAAGACATGGAGATGTATGGGAGAGCCCACATTGGGATATTCACCTGTTCAATTGAAAATAGCAAACGAACATAGAGTTCTACGAATTGGTAGACTGAAAGGAGTGACAATAGACCTGGATGGAGTACACACTAAAGTAGACTTCAAGGTGATTGAAATAGTGGATGACACCACACCATATCCAAAATTTCTCGGCTTGGATTGGACGTTTGATAACCAAGCCATAATCAATTTAAAAACATGAAAAATGACATTTGAGTCAGGAAAATATAGGGTCATCGCACTAGTGGACCCATCAAAAGGGAAAAAGTTTGTAGAACCTACTTTCTTAGACTTAAATGAAATAATCCATTTGTATAGAACAATTGTGCATGATGAAGATTACATAAACCCAACTGCAGATGGGATACTCAGTCGGCAGAGCATTACTTCATGTGCGACAGACTCAGATACAGACTTAGAGAACTAGCAACAAAGGTTGCATGAAGTTTCCATAAGAAGATGCGCAAGAATAAATAGTAAGATGGATAGGCACATAGATAAGGGAACCACCCAGTTTCCATGGAGTAAATGATATAGAAGTATTATTGGCACAGTACGAGGATCAAGTGTTAGAAAATAAGAGACTCTTAGAACTCAATATAGCACTCAAGGACACACCTGCAAGATGGTGGGGCACACACAAGGAAACAATCATGGATTGGTACCAATGTAAGCAGTTACTGCGCATAAGGTTTGGCACAAAATAGAGAAGAAACCAACAACAAAAGTACGATGGATAGGGGGTACCAGCGGAATACTTGGAGAAGTGTCAAATGATGTGGAAAATGACACCTCCAAAGGATTTGCCTCATCATTTTGTACATACCTTAGAAGGCATACCAAAAAACTGGTATACAGACCAGGAACTGCGAACTGGACGATATTGCAACAAACTTTTACAGTCACTTTCTCATTTGAGCATGAGAACCCCAACATAGATGCAACACTTAAGAAAATAAGAGGGGTGATATTCATTAAGTAAACAAAATTCAAAGTCATAATAGAAGAACAACAACAGAATAGGCAGACAGTGAAAGAACTGTTGTCATTCTACCATGTGCAGGAAGAAGCACCCGATGAAGACGATCTGTGCAATATTCATATTGAGAAATCAAAAGGCAGAAGAGAAGTGGAAGGTCCACCTCTAAAATCAAAAGTAATTCTTGCACCGATCAAGGTGAATAAAGTCAACATTGGGACAGTTGAGAATCCCAAAATGGCCAGCATTGGAGACTACTAGGATGGACAAACAATAGAAAGCATAACAGAGTTACTGCACGAGTACAATGACCTATTCCCCACAACATTTATAGAAATGAAGGTCATAGTAGGAGAGCTAGGAGAAATGAATATACCACTCAGAGCTGAAGCAAGACTGATCAGACAGTGACCATACAGACTAAACCCGATATATAAGAAGAAAGTTAGAGCTGAGATCGATAGAATTCTCGAAACCAGAATCATAGAACCTGTGGAAGAATCAAAATGGATAAGCCCGATGGTAGTTCAGGAGAAAAAACAAGGTGGGATAAGAATATGCGTCGACTTGAGGAAGTTGAATGATGCATGCCTACATGATCCATTCCCTACACCTTCCACGGATGAAGTGTTGGAGAACGTAGGAGGACATGAAGTTTAGTCATTCACTGATGGATTCTCAGGCTACCACCAGATCAAGATAACATAGGAAGACAGATACAAGACCACGTTTGCTACAAAATGGGGATCCTACCAGTACAAAGTTATGCCATTTGGACTGAAGAATACACCAGCAATATTTTCTAGAGTAGTCATCGCTGCATGAAGGAATTTATCCACCAGTTTATAGAGGTATACTTGGACAATTGGACAACCCATAGTCTATTGAAAGACGATGTAGAGGTATTGCGACTGATGTTAGAAATATGCAGGCAATGCCATATATCATTAAACAACAATAAATGTATATTCAGAACACCGTTTGGGATACTATTGGGCCATATAGTATGAAAACAAGGCTTACTAGTAGATCCTGCAAAGATTGCAGTAATTGTTAACTTGCCACCACCAAAAAAAGTTCGTCAACTGAGAGTGACATTGGGACACACAGGATACTACATAAAGTTTATCAAAGGGTACGCACATATTACCGTGCCAATGGAGAAACTGTTAAGGAAAGATACAAAGTTTCAATGGAATGAATATTGTCAACACGGTCTGGATACGCTGAAAGAAAATATGGTCACCACGCCAATACTAGTATTTCCAAACTGGTAGAAGACATTCCACGTACATGTAGATGCATCAGCCATAGCACTTGGAGCTATTTTGGCACAGCTAGGAGTAGGAGATTTGGATCATCCTATAGCATTCATGAGAAGAAAACTATCAGAATCATAACAGAACTATAACACTACAGAGAGGGAAGGCCTAGCTATGGTCTACGCACTACAAAAGCTTAGACATTACTTACTAGGAAAACATTTTAAGATGTTCACATATCACTCAACCCTAAAATACCTATTCAACAAGACAGTGTTGGGGGGATAATATGTCTATGGTTATTACTATTTCAAGAATTTTATTTTGAAGTAATAGTCAAACCAGGGAAGTTAAATGCAGGACCTGACCACCTATCAAGGGTCACAAACGAAGAGGAACCTACAAGTTTAGAGGACAACTTTCCAGAAACACATTTATTTTCAGTTTATATCACCAATGAATACTTTGCATAAATCATCTAGTACTTGAGTACAGGTACTGCACCACAGTAATATAACATCACGCAAAAAAAAACCTGGCAGTCCAGGATGCAAACTATCAGCTAATCACAGGACACTTATACAAAATGGGTGTAGATAACATCTTGCAAAGATACGTGCTAGAACATGAAAGACCAAGGGTTTTATAAGAATCCCATGAGGCAATAACATGAGGACATTATGCAGGAAAATCTACCACGCAGAAGGTATTGCATGCAGGACTATGGTGGCCGATCATTCACAGAGACACGAAAGAGTAATGCCATAGATGCGATGTGTGTCAGAGGGTTGGTAAACCCAATCGAAGGGAAAATATTCCATTGCGACCACAAGTAACTTTGCATGTATTCGAAAAATGGGAAATAGACTTTGTGGGACCAATTAATCCACTAGCAAAAAGGACAGGAGAAAGATACATTATCACCGTGACATAATAACTAACAATATGCGCAGAAGCATCACCAGTCAAAGATTGCAGCGCATAAATAACAACACATTATCTATTTTAGAAAGTGATCACTAGATTTGGTTGCCCAAGGATTTTGATGAGCGACCAAGGCACTCATTTCATTAACAACACTATTAAGGCTATGACTGAAGAGTTTGAAGTCCATCATCAAAAGAGCACTCATATCACCCACAAACAAACAGAACAGTAGAAGCATTTAACAAAATCCTTGAAAATGCACTGACAGAGATCTGTAATGTCAATAGGGATGATTGGGACCTCAAAATGTCAACAGTATTGTGGGAATACATGACTACATGTAATAATTTGACAGGGCAAATGCCATTCAGACTAGTATACGGACAAGAATTAGTGGTGCCATTAGACTTTTTGGTACCCAGTCTACGCGTAGTTGTGATTACACACATGATAAAATGAGGCACAATACAGGACAGGCTGAATCAATTGATGATCATGGAGGAATATAGGATCCTAGTAGGGTTCCACCAACAATTTCAGAAAGCAAGGGACAAAGCATGGCATGATAAACATATCAAGAAGAAAAAATTCAAGGAAGGAGACTTAGTGTTGATGTATGATAGCAAATCCATTCAACATCTAGGAAAACTCATAATTCATTGGTTAGGATCGCACGAAGAAAAAACTATCACAGATGGTAGATTTGTATAGTTGAAGGACTTAGGAGGCACATAACTTAGAGGAATGATCAATGGGAGTTGATTGAAGTGGTACAAGGAAATTCAACTACCCACAACTTGAAAGTCACCATGCAGTTAAAAAAAAATGCAGTATCAAACAACACCAACAAAGGTATAGTGCGTCGAAAGGAGAAGGATCATGCACACTTAGGAATATGAGCCCGACGAGGACAAGGACAATGGTCAGTTAAAAATGAGAACAAGATGGAAAGGTGAAGACGAAAAAAGAAGTACTAAGTAACGAAGGTAAGTAGAATTTTATGTTGGAAATGAGTGAGGGAATGTCGCATTAATCGTGCCAATTGGAGTTGGGGAGGGAAAGTAATGGAAAGTACGAAGGAACTGAAGGTTCATTGAATACGTAATAAAGGTAACGTCTTCGACAAGCTTCACATGACGTCCATACAAAGCAAGGACGCGAGAGAAAAAAATTGATTGCGAAATTGGAAGAGGCAGAGAGTGGTAGAGCATACTTCCAGACAACCCAGAATTAAGACCAGAGAAAAAACACAATCACAAGGAACCGAACAACAACCACCAGAAGTCGTCAATATAGGAAAAATACCATCATTGGATATGACACCAGGAAGCCTGACACTCGTCGTAGAGGAAACCCAATAGAAAAAACCTATGGGCATGGACATCGATAGTCAAAAGAGGTGAAGGGATGACAAAATGAGAATGCATACAGTCAAGTGCAACCATAATACCCTGAATAAGACTCGAGATTCAATGGAACGACTCTAAATCAAGAAGCAGCGGTCGAGCTAGAGGAATCACAGACAATCGTGTTGGAACACCCACATGAGGGAGCAGTGGAAGATGTCACGATTTGGCTGGAACAACATTTCTAATAACATCCAATGGAGGTTGGAACCTCGATTCAGCCACCACTACGAAAGGACAAGTAGAAAGTACCTAGGTCACCGTGCAGACAACCCGCCGCAACAATTGTTTTTCCGCGCATACCAGAAGGGGTATGGGTAAAAGAAGATTTGCTAGGTTATTTAGAAAAACTAAAGTACTTAGACCATGATGTAATGGAAACGGACAAGTTCCTGGAGTTGGAAAAGAAAGTCTACCTACAGACTGTGGGTGTAGATCCCTTTGGGGAACCGATTCATCAACCACTCCAGTGGGAAGCAATATTGGAAAAAACTGGGATTTTAGGTCTGTTGGACCTACCACACTTTGGAAAAGGATAGTATGCCAATAAATTTGTCAAACAGTTGATGGTAGTCACACATGGTATAGATTTGTGGTTGGACAAGCTCGTCTCAATAGACGTAGAGCTCATTTCACACATCACAGGGCTACCATTACAGGGCATGGATCCCGCATAATTTATCAAGGACAAAACAAAGGAGAAATAACTCGCTGAGGAGATGGAAAAGAAATATGGCACTAAAAGGGGGACGCGCAAAATCATCATCAAACAGATCAGTGACAATGTGACAGGAATGGCCACAAAAATCATGGATTGCAAGTTGCTCAGAAAATGTCGCAAGGAGGAAGTCTCGACCGGGGTTGTCATAGCTACAACACTATGTGTCGAGGGAACCACAATCAATTGGGCCCCTTATATTTTGAATCTAGTTCTACATGACTACAAGGATGCACAGGATCTAGGGGAAAATTTTCATTATTCATGGTTGATCATGATGATAGCCATTATGGGATGGAAGGAACCAAACTATGTATTTTTCTCCACTAGAACCAAACCTAATCATGGAGCGAGATACTTATCACTTGGAGCCGCTTCGGACACCAAGAATAGAAGAATGAATGCAACCATATTCGAAGGGTATCTTCGCGATCTACAAGAAACCATCACCAACATTTGCAACATAACACCGCAGGTTGTTGCATACTATCAAGGCATAGCTAACTTCAAGGCCACTCAAAACGCGATGTGGATCCAAGTGCGGAAGGACCCCAACAAGAAATGGCTACAACTACGCTATTGCATTACGGAGGGGGACATAGAAATGGCCATCAAGGACTGGGAGGACGAATGGAGGATTCTAGTCCTCACTCGAGACATACCTGCAGGGGTAGAGGAGGAGGAGGCAAGGTAGGAACATACACATGCCAAGGAGATAGGGAAGGAATAGACATAACCCTGGGAAGTCACAGTGCCCAAGAAACTAAGGATAGGCTAGACCAAACCAAAGAAGAAGAAAGGGGGGACATCTAAGACAACATTCCAGATGGGGAGGAAGAACAATACATAGGCAGCCCAAGTACAGCATAAACAAACTGAGGTAGTGTTAGCGATATTTCTTGTAGAGGGGATTAGATAGCAAAAGAAGGGGTTAAAAAACCCATTTGTCCTAAGTTTTGGGCGATAATGTGCCCATGGTAAGCAATGAGCAAGTCCGAGCGGTCCAGATTCACACGCCTGGATCAACGACGCGCATTGGATTCCGGACCCCCCTTGCCTTTCTACCTTTAAGCGGGGGGGGGTCCGGAATCACGGGTGCAACTCTCTGACGGTTTAGATTAATGCGCCCAGATCAACGGCGATGAAGACCATTCCAGACCCCCCCTGCCTTGCTGCCTTTAAGTAGACGGGGGGGGTCCGGAATCCCATATGCAGCTTTCTGACGGCCACGATCGAGGTGCCCAGATCAACGGCGCTTGAACAACCCCGCCCTTCTCAGTCGCTCCATGTTTAGCCAGCGTGGGCCACTCCCCTCCCGTGTCATCTTCCAGTCCACCTTTCTCCCACTGCCGTGTGTCACTCACCCACCTCATCCTTTTGATCCGCATGGTTCTCCCTTCTTCCCACCATCCACTCATTACCTGCCACATGTCCCGTTCCTTCACACGTCAGCCTCTCGCCCGAATGTGAGTCCATTATCTCCTGTCTTCCCCCTCCACCGGGTGTCTTCCGCCATGGACCATCCCCAATCACCCCTCTCACTCCTCGCCACTCCTTCCACATGCCTCCCCGACGCCATCACTCCTATCATACACCATGTCTTCCGCGCTGGCCTCCATGTCCGTCCCTCAAGCTATTCAGTTGTTCCAGGTGGCAGCGTGAGAAGTCTTCCCTGTCCCGAGATGCTGAGTTGGCTGGGTCGTTCTCAATCCCAAGAAGTAGTTGTTGAAGCGGTTGGTGGTGGTTAGACATCGTCTCCGCCATAATGGGGACGTCCTGCGATGAATTAAAGGCACGTCAATTTGCCGATGTAACTGTCAGAAGATCTATCACGTCTGCCATAAGTTGCACGATTGTTCAAAGATTGTGGCTGCAGAGTGTCAGAAGCCATGCAGACGCAAATCTTTCAATGCATTTTCTTGGTTCCACTGTTGTTGTTGTTTTGAGTATATGTAGGCATTTTTGCCATTTTTGCATCTATCGATGGTAGAGCTAAGCTCCCGACTGTAAATTTTCAGCAAATACTCTGGTTTCCTGGTTGTGCCTCTGTGTTTGAGACTTCTTGGTTTATAACAAACAATTTTTCTTTTCTTTCCATCTGGTTTCGTCTTATGCCGGAGAGTTTGCAGTTGAAGGATTCACGCGAACTTAGCAATCTTGTTATGATAAAGGATTTGTTGTAACATTGTTGTGATTTCTGGTATCTGTGTTTGAATGTGAAAGGATTTTGTGTTCGAATGCATTCTTCTTCAGTCTGTTACAAACCGGATGTCTGTGATAGACCTTTGCACCCTTCTTGCGTAAGTCTTCCACCTACTCACCCTTTTACTACGACCCACTGTTTGGAGTTTATCAAGACCTCACTCGTTCATGCATGCCTGGTCTGTTTTCTGAGTTGAGACGATATCGTTCCGAGTTTCCTTCCATTTGATCGCCTTTTAAACAAAACGTGACAATAAACTGATGGGCGTCGGGCTCTGCTCCTGCTAGCAATCCAGGGGTGACCTCCAGCCCCAACATTTCTGGCACCATTGCCGGGGACGAAGTTGAATATTTTCCCCGAATTTGAACGACAAAGATTAAGCTGATTCTGAAGGTGCATCAGA
>SNQJ01S0085612.1:34252-46873 GCA_010110895.2 Picea sitchensis | reverse complement strand
TAGCTATGGTCTATGCACTGCAAAATTTAAAATACTAATTATTGGGAAAACACTTTAAGATGTTCACAAATCACTCAACCCTGAAATACCTAGTCAACAAGCTAGTGTCAGGGGGAGAATATGTCGATGGTTACTACTATTTCAAGAATTTGACTTTGAAGTAATAGTTAAGCGATGAAAATTGAATGCAGGACCTGGCCACCTGTCAAGGGTCACAAGTAGAGAAGGATCGACAAATTTAGAAGACAACTTCCCATATGCATAATTATTCTTAGTCCATATCACTAATGAATACTTCGTAGATATCATTCATTACTTGATCACAGGTATTGCACCGCACAAAAGAAAAACTCGGTAGTCCAGGTTGCACACTATCAACTGATCTCAGGACACTTATACAAAATGGGTGAAGATAACATCTTGCGAAGATATGTGTTAGAACAAGAAATACAAATAGTTTTAGCAGAGGCTCATGAGGGAATAGAAGGAGGGAATTATGGAGGAAAATCTACCACATAGAAGCTATTGAGCACAGGACTATGGTGGTCGACAATTCATAGAGACTTGGAGTATTATCAATGGTGTGATGTCTGTCAAAGGGTAGGTAAACCCAACAGAAGGGACGAGATTCCATTATGACCATAAGTAGCATTGAAGGCATTCGATAAGTGGGCAATAGACTTTGTGGGACCAATCAACCCACTAGCAAAAAGAACATGAGCTAGGTACATTATCACCACGAAGGAGTACCTAACAAGATGGGTGAAAGTCACACCAATGAAGGATTGCAGCGCAGAAACAACATCACACTTCCTATTTGAATAAGTAATCACTTGATTTGGGTGCCCAAGAGTTGTCATGATCGATTAAGGAACACACTTCATAAACAACACCATTAGTGCTATGACTGAAGAGTTTGAAGTCCATCATCTGAAGAGCATACCATATCACCCACATGCAAATGGCACAGTAGAAGTATTTAACAAAATCCTGGAGAATGCACTGACAAAGATCTCTAAAATCAACAGGGATGAATGGGACCTCAAAGTACCAGCAGTATTATGGGCCTACATGACTACATGCAAAAATTTGACAAGGCACACGCCATTTAAACTGATATATGGCCAAGAAGCAGTGGTTCCATTAGAATTTTTGGTACCTAGTTTACGCATAGCAACAATCACACATATGACAGAATGAGGCATAGTGCAAGAGAGAATAAACCAATTGATGACCATGGAGGAAGATCGAACCTTAGCAGGATTCCACCAACAAGTTCAAAAAGCAAGGCACAAAGCATGGCATGATAGACACATCAAGAATAAAACTTTCAAGGAAGGAGATCTAGTATTGATGTATGACAACAAATCATTTCAACACCCAAGAAAGCTCAAGATGCACTGGTTAGGACCGTATGAAGTAAATATTGTCATAGATGGAGGATTTGTACACTTGAAAGACTTATTAGGTTCAAAAATCATAAGGATGATCAACATGAGCCGACTGAAGCTGTACAAGGACATTCGACCACCAACCGTGCAGTACCAAAAAAGGAAAAAAAAAAACCAAGATATTAAACGATATGAACAGAGGTGTAGTGCATTGAAGGAAGAAAGGGAATGCATACTTAGAAAGAAAAATCAGCGAGGAGAAGGAAAACAACCACATAAAAAATGAAACAAGTGGGAAACAGAAAGATGACAAAAGCAGTACGAAATGATGAAGTTATGTAGAATTGAATGATGGAAAGGATCGATGGGACACCACATTAATCACGCCAAATGGAGTTACAAAGGCAGAGTAATGGAAAGTACAAAAGAGTTGGAGGTGCATTGAACCTATAATTAAGGAAGCATCCTCGACAAGCTTCATGTGAAGCCCATACAACGCACGAACGCGGGATCAAAGAGTCCATTTGTGAAAAGAGAACAGACAGAGAGAGATAGAGGCTAAGGATCACAAAGATGAGTTCACAGAGGTCAAATAGACCATTAAAACTCAGAAAATGTTCAACATTCACCACCATGGCACCTCGAAAGTAAGCAGAAGTAAGCTAGAGTGCCCGAAAACCCAGATTTAGAATTAGGTCATGGGTACAATTGGAAGAAGGTGAACAACAATCATCGAAGATCATCAATGTTAACGAAATCCCATCCGCAGACACAATACCAGTGAAACCCACACATGTAGTGGAAGAAACCCAACAGCCAGCACCAGAGGGCACGAATATAGATAGACCGACAGAGGTACAGGAGAAGTAGGAGAAAGCACTGGTAGAAGAGATGAAGAAGAAGTACGGTACCGACAGGGGGCCATGAGGAATCATTATCAAGAGGATCAACGATGTGGAAACACAAATGGGAGAAAAAATATTAGCCTATAAGCTGTTAAGAAAATGTTGCAGTGAGGAAGTTTTGGCTGGGGTTGTCACAGTTGTAGCTCAATGTGTCGAGGGAACCACAGTGAGATGGGCACCCTATATCTTGAATTTATTCATGGATGACTGCAAGGATGCACATGATCTAGGAACAAAGTTTCACTATTCATGGATAATCATGTTAATAGCCTTTATGGGATGGAGGGAACAAAGATATGTAACTTTCGGTACCAGACCCAAACCGAATCAGGGAGCGAGATATTTATTGTTGAAAGCCACATCAGATTCTAGGAACAAAAGGATGAATGGGTCCATATTTGAAGGATAACTACGTGATTTGCAGGAGGCCATCAACAACATGTGGAGAATCACACCACAGGCTGTCACGTAGTTTCAGGACATCGCCAACTTCAAGGCCACACAACATACGATGTGGATACAGGAACGGAAGGATCCCTATAAGTAGTGGCTATAGATGCGCTACTGTATCACAGTGGGTGGCAGAAATATGAGAGTTCCTCAAGAAGCTCGGGGAAGCAAAGGAAGAAAGAAGTAACATGGGAACATGTCCATCAACATCACAAACAGAAGAAAGACTAGAATAAGGAGAGAGAGATACATTCCATACGATACTATAGGTGAACGCAACATTCCGCATCACACCCAGTATGCTACGCATGGATGAGATCATAGGGCAGACACCCCTGAAGGAATTAATCCAAATCCAACTAGTATTTTCGTGAATACCATCCAGGGCTCTACACAAGTTGCAGGTTGGCATGAACCATGAGGTATAATCTTGAGAACACACAGACCTATCCTAGTTGAATTAGTCAACAAAGAAGAGAGACGCGTTGAAAATATTATGTGAGAAGGATATGTTCGAGACCCAAGAGGAAAGGGAGCACAAGAATGGATTGGAGCAGAAAGTCATAGGAACATACAAGAAGATTCTAAACACCATGCAGATGGATGAAATCACAACAATAGGAAAGATTGATCAGATTGTGCAGGCAATCGGTCAATATCATAAGGAGATTGATAATCTCTGAGAGAAAATCAAACCCACTACTCCACCAACAGTAAAGGAGCAAAGGAAGCAGGAAGCAATAGAGAAAATAAAAGATATAGAACAACAGGTTAGAACAACAATTGACTTGTTCGATAATGAAACACAACTTTAGACAAAACTAGAGGAGGATTATAATGTCCATAAGTGGGAAAAGTAATAAGAAAGGACAAGCATAGCTATACAGGACCTCAAGCAGAGGAAAAATACAATTTCCATCATGGAGCGCATCAAAGGGACGTAGGACATGAATAAACTGCAGGTAGAACTCATCATCACACAAACACAGAAGAAGGAGAGTCCTGCTCAAATGGAACCATTTCAAGAGTGGTTAGTAGTAGTCCTGGCACATGCAAAGGAAGCCAAGACACATATAGCACAGACCCAGGCAGAGTGTGTAGAATGGATCAGTGACAAAATTGCAGTCTAGATAGTGGACACACTCAAGGAGAAGACTACGCAGGTGTAGACACAAGAAACATAGCTCAAAGGAAAAGTTCTAGGCAATCACCAAGGATATTGAGGAATCACACAAAGGTTAGATGGCTCGAGACGAGCCACATGTTAGTGTTGGGGGTCTGTTGGAGGCAGGCCAAAGTGGAAAGAAGACGATTTTGGGAAAGAAAGCATGCATGAGGATAGCGACAACTGGAAGGGATAAAAACACATGCACATGCATGGAAGACCTAATGACAATAGGTTTAGGGTTTTGGTAATGTACTGTAATGGTTGAATAGACAGAAACGTATAAATATAGATACTTAGGTATCATAGGGGGTTCATATTTTTCTAGAGATAAGTCGTTATTGTAGACAGAGTTGTTGTAGCGAACCGATATATAATATTTTGGTAAGTTGTTGAGATAGAGAGGACGAAGGAGGGTATATCTTGATGGTTAGATCACGGGCTGAGGGGCCTAGTGCAATCTATTCTTCCTCATATAGATCTTACCCAACGGGGAAGAGTTGTAAGCGTGCAACACTATAGTGATAGAACAACTATAATAAAATATCTCAGAGCCAAATCTTTATGGGTGTAGCCCAGGAGGGGGTGAACCATGGTAACATCTGTGTTATGTGATGAATGCATCCATATCTTTATTTTCTTCACTAGTTGTTGTGATGTTTAATGAATGGGTTGATATATTTCCTGCGTATTCACAAATGACGGTATATTGTGTTTACAAGTTATAATAGTAGTTCAATATACAATTCCCATATCTCTCATTCAATCCAAAGATGTAAACACGTGAGTATTACAACAACCCATTAAAGATATCTCGGGTGAGAATACGCAACGCATTCTATGAACCGTGTTTCCTTCTAGCTTACCAGGAGGGCCAATAGTTTTAGAGGCTGATGAAGGAGCATCACCAGCTCATCAAGCGAGCCAACGCGGAAGTGGAAAGACAGCTAGACAGCGCCAGCACAAATTTTGAGAACACCTTGATATTGTTGCGTAAGCATTAATGTTGGATTAATGAAGCGCACTTTGTATATTGTAATGGACCTTGAGCCTTTAAGCTCTCATCCTTAAGTAGATAGACGACATTTATTTTAGTTAATGCTGGTAGATAGGACTTTAAGTCTAGATTTGATAGTTTAGAGTTCGAGAGGGAAAACGGATATAGACACCCTCATTGTATCATTGTAACCTAATCGAGAACAGGAGAAAGAAGAGGAGAGAAAACAGATAACTTTATGAAGAACACCCATGTACAGACATTTGAATTAATAGAAGAATAATTGATTCAAATCCATGGTTTGTGTTGTTTCTCTGTGTATATTGATGTTACGCTCATGAATATTTGCTTCCTATCGTACATTTTCTTTTATATGCTGTGTATGTGATTTCATGGTTGAATTGAAGCCTTAGAGAGTGAGGAATTAGTTTCAATTGTTTCTCTATTTTGAGCCAGAGAATTCCTGCAAGGAGTGCAATTGAATCGTCCGCAAGGAGTGCGTTGATAGAAGGGTTCGAATAGAGATAACTTTTGTTCTAAGCTCTCAGGAGTGCAAGTTTGGCACCTGATCCATGCAAGGCGTGCGCAGGCCAGACGAAGTCTCAGAGTTGCGATAATGAGCAAAGGGAATTAAGACTGTTGCTGCAGGAGTGCGTAGGGTCAAAAGACTTCAACACTTAGACAAAGTTGAAGGATTGCCGCAAGGAGTGCGTGCAAGAAGTTCCCAGAAGGACTTTAGAGAAGTCGAGAACAAGCTCAGGAAGGATAGGCCTTCAAGTCTGTTGAAGGACAAGTGAGAAACTTGTGCCTTGAAGGTTGCAAGGAATGCCGCAGGTTTGCACGCAAGGTGACGAGTTCTGTGGAAGAACGGTTCTTCATTTCATGGATTGTGTCAAGAAGAAACGGACGGACGAATTTCATCCGGGAAGATTTCGCGAAGTTCTGTAGGTCGTTGGATCTTGTGGAGGTGCAAGGAGGCTACAGTGCAGGCGTGAAAAAGGTTCGAAGCTCGGGAGGGCAGGAGCCATCGATCGGGATCACGAGGAGCATTGGTTCTACTCGTGGATCAGCATATCGGGAGATCGTGAGGTGAGACTCCAAATCCATGCAACAGAAGTCGCGAGATAGCAAGGTGCGATATCCCTACAACCGCGTAAGTAGTGTGGGCCACAGGAGATAGTGGAAGACAGGTGGCACAAACCATTGGAGGTTCGACATATCGGGCATCGGGAGTCGAGGAAGGAGTCATTTGGTCGCGCGAGTGGTGAAGTCGCGAGGAAGTGAGATCGTGAGTTTCGACATTTCGGCGCATCAGGTATCGGAGGTTGGAACCCCGAGTGATTGGTGTTGTGAGTTGCGAAAAGGCGATAGAGTGAAGTCCCGATAGCGAAGCCGAGAGGAAGTCTACGTTAACCAAATCCATCGAGTCTCAGAGAATTGAGGACCCAGAGACAGACTGTGAACTCGCGAAGCTACGAGTTCTGATTCCTCGATAAGAAAAAGAAGAGGGGTCATGCGAAGTAAACTGTGGGTGCAGATTTCCCGAAAGGGAAATAGAAGAATGTTTAAGTTCTTCGGGCCGAGAAGAGAGAAGGTTCTGCAGAAGCGGGCGTGCTCCGAGGAGTGCGGTTGCATCAGTTGTGTTATCAGAGCGGGATTAACTCTTTGTTTTCTGCGACAGAGAGAAAAGAATAATTCGCCATTCCGCCCAGAAGAGAAAGACAATCACCTGACCCAGAAGATAGGGAGGTGCGAAGAAGAGGTAGGCCGGTAGGGAATCCAGAAATGGAGAGGTAGATGAGAGATGTTCGAGCTAGACTCGAGGAGATGGAAACAACCCAGAGACGCACAACCAGTGTTGGAGATCTTAGCGATTCCGAGGGAAAAATTGAGGTTGAACGTGAGGAGGAAGTTGCAGCCAAAGATGCATCAACTGAACGGTTGATAAAAGCTATCGCCAAAATGAGGGTGAAGGCGAAAATGGACATTCTAGTTTACGAGGAAAACTTGGATGCAGAGGAGCTATTGGATTGGATCCGAGCTCTTGATACCTACTTTGATTATGAAGATATTGAAGAGGATAAGAAGGTCAGACATGCTGTCACGTGCCTGAAAGGACATGAAGCATTGTGGTGGGACGAGCTACAGGTAGATAGACGCTGCAAGGGCAAGCAGAAGATCAAAAGCTGGGATCGAATGATCGCGAAGATGAAGGCGAAGTTCATCCCAAGAGATTACCAAATTACTCTGTTCAGGAGAATGAAGAACCTGAGATAGAAGTTGATGACAGTAAGGGAGTACACTGAGGAATTCTATCGACTGAACATCAGAGCAGGTCATCGGGAGAGCGATGATGAGAAGGTTGCCAGATATCTGAATGGTCTGAGATATGACATTCAGGATGAGTTAAGCATGGTTACCATCAGGACGGTGGAGGATGCTTACCAGATGGCTCTGAAATAAGAGGAGAAGCTGAGCTGAAAGCAAGGTCAGTGAGGGCGAGGCAGAAGTCAGCCCAGAGGCAAGGCAGTTTCCCAGGAGAAATTCCAAAATCCCAAGGAGGAATGGAAGAAAACTTAGGATAGATTTGAAAGAGGTGGTACCTCACAGAGAGGACCATATGTTGAACAAAGAGGGAAACATAATGAGCAGAGAGGAGATTATGCTGATGCAAATACTTTTCCTCGTACTAGAGGTAGAGGAAGAGGCCGAGGTGGAGTTATCACATGTTTTACATGTGGGAAGAATGGACACAGGTCATTCGAGTGTCCAGAGAAGAAGAAGGATAGTGGAGAAGCTCACATCACTGAAGCACAAAAGCGTGATGCTGAGACAGAAGATGCAGAAGGCGAAAGATCACTTGGGATGCATAAAATCCTTTTGACACCAGAGAAGGAGGGGGAGAGTTCAGCTCAAAGGACGAGACTGTTCAGAACAGCTTGCAAGACCAAGGACCGAGTATGCAAGGTTATCATGGACAGTGGAAGCACGAATAATCTCGTTTCAACCGAGATGGTAGAAAAGCTGGAGCTGGAGACAACTGATCACCCGAGTCCGTACAAGGTTTCATGGCTATAGAAAGGACATCAGGTGAGTGTCACCAAACAATTCTTGGTTGAATTTAAGATAGGTGGGTATAATGATAAGATTTTATGTGATGTTATTCCCATGGATGTATGTCATTTATTGCTGGGTAGACCATGGCAGTATGACAGAAATGCGGTTCATGATGGGAGGATGAACACATATACTTTAGAGAAGAATGGGAGAACCCATATGTTGCTTCCGATAAAGGATAAGGAAGTGAAACTGGAAGTAAGCAACACAATAATTCTCATGAGTGGGAAAGAACTTCTCACAGAGATGGAGAAGAAAGAAGATCCACAATTCTTTGTTGTCAGAAAGCCGAGGATTGTTCTGACTAACACAAGAGTGGATGATCTACCAGAAGAGATTCAGGAACTGCTAGAAGAGTTCGCTGACATCGTAGTGGACGAATTACCTCGTTCTTTGCCACCGATGAGAAGCATGAGTCACCATATAGACCTCATACTAGGAGCCAGTTTTCCAAACAAAGCCGCGTACAGGTTGACGCCGCAGGAGAATGAAAAGGTTAAGAAGTAGGTCCAGGAGTTGATGGACAAAGGTTTAGTCAGGGAAAGTTTAAGCTGGTGTTTTGTTCTGACAGTACTCAGTCCAAATAAGGATGGTGGTTGGAGAATGTGTACATATTCCAGAGCCATTAACAAGATAACCATCAGGTACAGGTTTCCATTGCCACGGATGGACGACTTGATGGACTGTTTAAGTGGAGCCAAATTTTTTTCAAAGATAGACTTGAAAAGAGGATATCACCAGATTCGCATGAGGGAAGGTGATGAATGGAAGACAACCTTCAAAACCAACGAAGGTTTGTATGAATGGCTAGTCATGCTGTTTGTCTTGACAAACGCACCGAGCACATTTATGAGTTTGATGAATGAAGTCCTGAGGGAATTCATCGGGAAATTTGTTGTCGTATATCTAGATGATATATTAATCTTCAGTAAGACAAAGACTGAACATCTGAAGCATTTGGCCATTGTGATGAGGAAGCTACAGCAGGAGAAGTTGTTGATTAATATGAAGAATTGCTCATTTATGAAGACAGAGCTCATTTACTTGGGTTTTGTTATTTCGGCGAATGAGTTGCGGATGGATCTAGATAAGGTAGAAGTGATCAAGAATTGGCCATCACCGAGAAATATTTTCGAGGTGAGAAGTTTTCATGGTTTGGCTAGTTTCTACCTAAAATTCATCAGGAATTTCAGTGGGATTAGCGCAGCGATGATGGATACAGTGAAGAAGTGGCATAAGTATTTTCACTGGACAATAGAGGCTGAGAAGAGATTCAATCTGTTGAAGTGGAAGATCACGGAACAACCAGTGTTGGTATTGCTGGATTTCCAGAAGACATTTCAGGTGAAGTGTGACGCAAGTGGCTTTTCCATAGGAGTGGTCTTGAGCCAGGAGGACAGACCAGTTGCATATTTCAGTGAGAAGTTGGATGAGGCGAAACTGAAATACTCCACGTATGATAAAGAATTTTATGCTATCATACAGGCATTGAAGAAGTGGAGGCATTACTTGATCCCGAAAGAATTTGTATTGTACAGTGATAATCATGCATTACAGTTTGTGATTCAACAGGAGAATTTGAATCAGAAACATGCAAAATGGGTAGAGTATATGCAGAATTTCACATTTGTGATTAAACACATTTCGGGTACTACTAACAAAGTGGTTGATGCTTTGAGTAGGAAGTGTTTGTTGCTGCAGGAGTTTCGAGTCAAAACATTAGGTTTTGAAAATCTCAGGGACATGTATGCAGGTGATGCAGACTTTGGGGAAGCGTATGAAGCAGCTGAGAATCCAGTTCTCAGAGACAGAATCCCATGGATAGATTATATGATGCAGGAAGGATTGTTGTTCAGAGGCAATCAACTGTGTATTCCAAATTTCTCCATGAGGGAGAACTTGTTAAAGGCGAAACAAAGTGGGCGATTGGCATGGCATTTTGGCCATGAAAAAACATTCGCGAAGCTAAATGAATCATATTTTTGGCTGGGGATGCGAGCAGATGTTAAAATATTTGTTGACAGATGCAGGATTTGCCAACACTCAAAGGGGAAGAAGCATAATACAGGTTTATATTGGTCGTTGCCCATACCAGAAAGACCATGGGAGGTGATAAGCATGGATTTTGTATTGGGTTTGCCGAGGACACAAAGAGGTGTTGATTCCATATTTGTGGTGGTGGACAGGTTTTCAAAGATGGCACATTTTATTCCATGCCAGAAGACCAGCGATGCGACTCACATCGCGAATTTGTTTTTCAAGGAGGTCATTCGACTTCATGGATTGCCGAAAAGTATTGTTTCGGACAGAGACACAAAATTCATAGGGCATTTTTGGAGGACCTTATGGAAGAAGCTAGGAACTAATTTGGCGTTTAGTTCTGCTTATCATCCTCAGACGGATGGGCAAACAGAGGTGGTCAACAGAAGTCTGGGAGACTTGCTGAGAAGCTTGGTGACAGAGCACCATAGCAACTAGGATCAGATATTACCACAGGCAGAGTTTGCATACAACGATTCAGTGAATCGGAGTACAGGTAAAATTCCATTTCAGGTTGTATATGGGATATAGCCGAGAGGAGTTTCTAAACTCAGGGATTCAGAACAAACTGCTACTAGTAGCGCTAGTGCAGAAGAATTTGCTGAGGCAATGAAGGAACTTCACAGCAGGGTGAAGCAGCGACTGATAGATTCAAATCAGGAGTATAAGCGCAGAACGGATCAGCATCGAAGACAACTTCAGTTTGAAGTTGGTGATCTAGTTCTGGCACACTTGAGGAAGGAAAGGTTCCCGAGAGGAACATACAACAAGCTGAAAATGAAGAAGATTGGGCCATGTAGAGTCCTAAAGAAATTTGGAGAAAATGCGTATGAAATTGAATTGCCGGATGGCATCAGGATATCTACGACATTCAATGTCTCAGACTTATATCCATATAAGGCTGAGGAAGTAGGATCTGGAAGTGATGAACAACCAGAAGTCCAGTGGAAGAAGAAGATGCCTATTGCATAAAATCCACAGATGGAGCATATACTCGACAAGCGAGTGAACAAAAAGACCAGGTGGAAGCAATACTTTGAGTACTTGGTCAAGTGGAAGAACCACCCAGTGGAGGATGCCATCTGGGAGACCAAAGCAGTAATACAAAAGCATGGACAAACCGTGCAGAAGCTCATGGACAGGAGCCCATGAAAATTTTCAAGTCGAGGAGTATGATGCAGGAGCATCGCCAGCTCATCAAGCGAGCCAATGCGGAAGCGGAAAGACAGCTGGACAACGCCATCACAAATTTTGAGAACACCTTGATATTATTGCGCAAGCATTAATGTTGGATTAATGAAGTGCACTTTGTATATTGTAATGGACCTTGAGCCTTTAAGCTCTCGTCCTTAGGTAGATAGACGACATTTATTTTAGTTAATGCTGGTAGATAGGACTTTAAGTCTAGATTTGATAGTTTAGAGTTCGAGAGGGAAAATGGATATAGACACCCTCATTGTATCATTGTAACCTAATCGAGAATAGGAGCAAGAAGAGGAGAGAAAACAAAGAATTGTATGAAGAACACCCATGTACAGACATTTGAATTAATAGAAGAAGAATTGATTCAAATCCATGGTTTGTGTTGTTTCTCTGTGTATATTGATGTTACGCTCATGAATATTTGCTTCCTGTCGTACATTTTCTTTTATATGTTGTTTATGTGATTTCATGGTTGAATTGAAGCCTTATAGAGTGAGGAATTAGTTTCAATTGTTTCTCTATTTTGAGCTAGAGAATTCCTGCAAGGAGTGCAGTTGAATCGTCCGCAAGGAGTGCGTTGACAGAAGGGTTCGAATAGAGATAACTTTTGTTCTAAGCTCTCAGGAGTGCAAGTTTGGCACCTGAGCCATGCAAGGCATGCCCAGGCCAGACGACATCTCAGAGTTGAGATTCTGAGAAAAGGGAATTAAGACTGCTACTGCAGGAGTGTGCAGGGTCAAAAGAATTCAACACTTAGACAAAGTTGAAGGATTTCTGCAAGGAGTGAAGCAAGAAGTTCTCAGAAGGACTTTAGAGAAGTCGAGAACAAGCTCAGGAAGGATAGGCCTTCAAGTCCGTTGAAGGACAAGTGATAAACTTGTGCCTTGAAAGTTGCAAGGAACGTCGCAGGTTTGCACGCAAGGTGATGAGTTCTGTGGAATAACGGTTCTTCGTTTCGTGGATTGTGTCAAGAAGAAACGGACAGACGAATTTCATCCGGGAAGATTTCATGAAGTTCTGTAGGCCGTTGGATCTTGCGGAGGTGCAAGGAGGCTACAGTGCAGGTGTGAAAAAGGTTCGAAGCTCAGGAGGGCAGGAGCCGTCGATCGGGATCACGAGGAGCATTGGTTCTACTCGTGGATCGTCATATCGGGAGTTCGTGAGGTGAGACTCCAAATCCACGCAACAGAAGTCGGGAGATAGTGAGGTCCGATATCCCTACAACCGTGTAAGTAGTGTGGGCCACAGGAGATAGTGGAAGACAGGTGGCACAAACCATCGGAGGTTCGGCATCTCGGGCATCAGGAGTTGAGGAAGGAGTCATTTGGTCGCGCGAGTGGCGAAGTCGCGAGG
>SNQJ01S0085612.1:9075-34242 GCA_010110895.2 Picea sitchensis | reverse complement strand
TGTAGTAGAACTCTTCATGCATATGCAAGCCCTTGCAAACCTTAGCCTATTCAACCTTATCCTTTTCCATAAAAGATCCATCTTTATATAGTATGAAAGAGATATGGATGAGGGAATTAGGATGATCCCACTAAATCATAGAAGCAAGTGAGATCCAAACCGATCGGAGGCCACGTCATCTTCTAGAACATTCGTGAATTTTGACTTTTCCTTTGCTTAAGCATCGTCACACCCTATACACAAGCAACCTGCAACGACGTCATAGTCCATTTTTAGTGTAGAGTGCGATGATCAAGCATCATCGCACCCCATGAATACAACAAGGTGTGACGACCTTCCTTGTTATGGTTTTTGAAAGAGGAAAAGCAAGCCACTTTTCTCATGGAGAAAGTCTCTTTCAATATTTTCAGGGAACATGAGCATATGTTGTCAGTTGATCACTAAGGTGAAAAAAATAATTTGTAACAGACTCACAGATGGTCATATCAGGGAGGCAAGGGGAGATGGAGAGGGTAGAGAACATCTGGTGTAGAAAAGAGGAGATATACAAATATTCTAGAAAATCCCTAAAAAACTTTGCAAAACATCCTCTCATGACATTGTATCCCAGATTGAGGGTGGTTGGTTGTAGCATAGTATAGCATAACCTTGCCAATGGTTGGGTGGAGAGCATCTCACCCTTCTGTAGTATCAAACATATCTCATTTTTTGTAGATAAGTATCTCGTCTATCTCTGTGTATTGATTTAAATGCATGTATGGCTGAATGAACAACATGATAATTTTGTACTTGAACATTAGACCTGTGAGTTTAATTAAGTATTCTGGAGATATATTGTAATTGCATAGAAAATGTATCTGCAAGAAAAGTATTATATTACTAATTGCGGGTATCCCATTTCTTATGTAAAATTATTACAAGTATATGTCTATGAGAAAGCTTATGTGACTGGTAATTAGGAAAAAGGATATGAATTGTATATGGTTGTCATGCATGTGTATAACCTAAATATCTATTCAAATCTAAGGGGAAAGGTGCCCTTTCTTACCCTATATATTGTTGTAGACTCTCTCATGAAAAGAAATATGTATATTTGTGTGAAGTCTTGCATATCATTATGTTAGGATCTCTGAAATCAACAAGTCTGTTGGCTTACTTTTCTATTCTCCTATATACTGTCTGATTTTATTGACCTAGGGTTCATGTCTATTCGGGTTTCCAACAAAGCCTCTGACGCAACCGCACTCCTCGGAGCACACTCGCTTCTCCAGGGCCTTATCTCTTCTCTTCCCGAAGAACTTAAACTTTCTTCTATTTCCCTTTCGGGAAATCTGCACCCACAGTTTACTTCGCGCGACCCCTCTTCATTTGCTTATCGAGGAATCAGAACTCGCAGCTTCGCGAGTTCATAGTCTGTCTCTGGGTCCTCAATTCTCTGAGACCTAATGGCTTTGGTCAACGTGGACTTCCTCTCGCCTCCGCTATCGAGACTTCACTCTATCGCCTTTTCGCAACTCGCGACACCAATCACTCGGGGTTCCAACCTCCGATACCCGATGCGCCAAAATGCCAAAACTCGCGATATTGCTTCCTCGCGACTTCGCCACTCGCGCGACCAAATGACTCCTTCCTCAACTCCTGATGCCCGAGATGCCGAACCTCCGATGGTTTGTGCCACCTGTCTTCCACTATCTCCTGTGGCCCACACTACTTACACGGTTGTAGGGATATCGCACCTCGCTATCTCGCGACTTCTGTTGCGTGGATTTGGAGTCTCACCTCAAAAACTCCCGATATGATGATCCACGAGTAGAACCAATGCTCCTCGTGATCCCGATCGACGGCTCCTACCCTCCTGAGCTTCTAACCTTTTTCACGCCTGCACTGTAGCCTCCTTGCACCTCCGCAAGATCCAACGTCCTACGGAACTTCGTGAAATCTTCCCGGATGAAATTCGTTTGTCCGTTTCTTCTTGACACAATCCACGAAACGAAGAACCGTTCTTCCATAGAACTCGTCACCTTGCATGCAAACCTGCGACGTTCCTTGCAACTTTCAAGGCACAAGTTTCTCACTTGTCCTTCAACGGACTTGAAGGCCTATCCTTCCTGAGCTTGTTCTCGACTTCTCTAAAGTCCTTCTGAGAACTTCTTGCTTCACTCCTTGCGGAAATCCTTCAACTTTGTCTAAGTGTTGAAGTCTTTTGACCTTGCACACTCCTGCAGTAGCAGTCTTAATTCCCTTTGCTCAGAATCGCAACTCTGAGACTTCGTCTGGCCTGGGCATGCCTTGCATGGCTTAGGTGCCAAACTTGCACTCCTGATAGCTTAGAACAAAAGTTATCTCTATTCGAACCCTTCTGTCAACGCACTCCTTGCGGACGATTCAACTGCACTCCTTGCAGGAATTCTCTGGCTCAAAATAGAGAAACAATTAAAACTAATTCCTCACTCTCTAAGGCTTCAATTCAACCATGAAATCACATAAACAACATATAAAAGAAAATGTACGACAGGAAGCAAATATTCATGAGCGTAACATCAATAAACACAGAGAAACAACACAAACCATGGATTTGAATCAATTCTTCTTCTATTAATTCAAATGTCTGTACATGGGTGTTCTTCATACAGTTCTCTATTTTCTCTCCTCTTCTTGCTCCTATTATTGATTAGGTTACAATGATACAATGAGGGTGTCTATATCCATTTTCCCTCTCGAACTCTAAACTATCAAATCTAGACTTAAAGTCCTATCTACTAGCATTAACTAAAATAAATGTCGTCTATCTACCTAAGGACGAGAGCTTAAAGGCTCAAGGTCCATTACAATATACACAGTGCACTTCATTAATCCAACATTAATGCTTGCGCAACAATATCAAGGTGTTCTCAAAATTTGTGATGGCATTGTCCAGCTGTCTTTCTGGTTCCGCGCTGGCTTGCTTGATGAGCTGGCGATGCTCCTGCATCATACTCCTCGACTTGAAAATTTTCATGGGCTCCTGTCCATGAGCTCCTGCATGGTCTGTCCATGCTTCTGTATTACTGCTTTGGTCTCCCAGATGGCATCCTCCACTGGGTGGTTCTTCCACTTGACCAGGTACTCAAAGTATTGCTTCCGCCTGGTCTTTTTGTTCACTCGCTTGTCGAGTATACGCTCCATATGTGGCTTTTCTGCAATAGGCATCTGCTTCTGCCACTGGACTTCTGGTTGTTCATCACTTCCAGCTCCTGCTTCCTCAGCCTTATATGGATATAAGTCTGAGACATTGAATGTCGAATATATCCCGATGCCATCCGGCAATTCAATTTCATACGCATTTTCTCCAAATTTATTTAGGACTCTACATGGCCCAATTTTCTTCATTTTCAGCTTGTTGTATGTTCCTCTCGGGAACCTTTCCTTCCTCAAGTGTGCCAAAACTAGATCACCAACTTCAAACTGAAGTTGTCTTTGATGCTGATCCGCTCTGCGCTTATACTCCTGATTTGAATCTATCAGTCGCTGCTTCACCCTGCTGTGAAGTTCCTTCATTGCCTCAGCAAATTCTTCTGCACTAGCGCTGCTAGTAGCAGTTTGTTCTGAATCCCTGCGTTCAGAAACTCCTCTCGGCTATATCCCATATACAACCTGAAATGGACTTTTACCTGTACTTCGATTCACTGAATCGTTGTATGTAAACTCTGCCTATGGTAATATCTGATCCTAGTTGCTATGGTGCTCTATCACCAAGCTTCTCAGCAAGTCTCCTAGACTTCTGTTGAGCACCTCTGTTTGCCCATCCGTCTGAGGATGATAAGCAGAACTAAACGCCAAATTAGTTCCTAGCTTCTTCCATAAGGTCCTCCAAAAATGCGCTATGAATTTTGTGTCTCTGTCCGAAACAATACTTTTCGGCAATCCATGAAGTCGAATGACCTCCTTGAAAAACAAATTCGCGATGTGAGTCGCATCGCTGGTCTTCTGGCATGGAATAAAATGTGCCATCTTTGAAAACCTGTCCACCACCACAAATATGGAATCAACACCTCTTTGTGTCCTCGGCAAACCCAATACAAAATCCATGCTTATCACCTCCCATGGTCTTTCTGGTATGGGCAACGACCAATATAAACCTGTATTATGCTTCTTCCCCTTTGAGTGTTGGCAAATCCTGCATCTGTCAACAAATATTTTAACATCTGCTCGCATCCCCAGCCAAAAATATGATTCATTTAGCTTCGCGAATGTTTTTTCATGGCCAAAATGCCATGCCAATCGCCCACTTTGTTTCGCCTTTAACAAGTTCTCCCTCATGGAGAAATTTGGAATACACAGTTGATTGCCTCTGAACAACAATCCTTCCTGCATCATATAATCTATCCATGGGATTCTGTCTCTGAGAACTGGATTCTCAGCTGCTTCATACGCTTCCCCAAANCTATGAATTTTGTGTCTCTGTCCGAAACAATACTTTTCGGCAATCCATGAAGTCGAATGACCTCCTTGAAAAACAAATTCGCGATGTGAGTCGCATCGCTGGTCTTCTGGCATGGAATAAAATGTGCCATCTTTGAAAACCTGTCCACCACCACAAATATGGAATCAACACCTCTTTGTGTCCTCGGCAAACCCAATACAAAATCCATGCTTATCACCTCCCATGGTCTTTCTGGTATGGGCAACGACCAATATAAACCTGTATTATGCTTCTTCCCCTTTGAGTGTTGGCAAATCCTGCATCTGTCAACAAATATTTTAACATCTGCTCGCATCCCCAGCCAAAAATATGATTCATTTAGCTTCGCGAATGTTTTTTCATGGCCAAAATGCCATGCCAATCGCCCACTTTGTTTCGCCTTTAACAAGTTCTCCCTCATGGAGAAATTTGGAATACACAGTTGATTGCCTCTGAACAACAATCCTTCCTGCATCATATAATCTATCCATGGGATTCTGTCTCTGAGAACTGGATTCTCAGCTGCTTCATACGCTTCCCCAAATTCTGCATCACCTGCATACATGTCCCTGAGATTTTCAAAACCTAATGTTTTGACTCGAAACTCCTACAACAACAAACACTTCCTACTCAAATAATCAACCACTTTGTTAGTGGTACCCGAAATGTGTTTAATCACAAATGTGAAATTCTGCATATACTCTACCCATTTTGCATGTTTCTGATTCAACTTCTCCTGTTGACTCACAAACTGTAATGCATGATTATCAATGTACAATACAAATTCTTTCGGGATCAAGTAATGCCTACACTTCTTCAATGCCTGTATGATAGCATAAAATTATTTATCATACGTGGAGTATTTCAGTTTCGCCTCATCCAACTTCTCGCTGAAATATGCAACTGGTTTGTCCTCCTGGCTCAATACCACTCCTATGGAAAATCCACTTGCATCACACTTCACCTGAAATGTCTTCTGGAAATCCGGCAATACCAACACTGGTTGTTCTGTGATCTTACGTTTCAACAGATTGAATCTCTTCTCAGCCTCTGTTGTCCAGTGAAAAGACTTATGCCACTTCTTCACTGTATCCATCATCGTTGTGCTAATCCCACTGAAATTCCTGATGAATTTTCGGTAGAAACTAGCCAAACCATGAAAACTTCTCACCTCGAAAATATTTCTCGATGATGGCCAATTCTTGATCACTTCTACCTTATCTGGATCCATCCGCAACCCATTCGCCGAAATAAAAAAACCCAAGTAAATGAGCTCTGTCTTCATAAATGAGCAATTCTTCATATTAATCAACAACTTCTCCTGCTGTAGCTTCCTCATCACAATGGCCAAATGCTTCAGATGTTCAGTCTTTGTCTTACTGAAGATTAGTATATCATCTAGATATGCGACAACAAATTTCCCGATGAATTCCCTCATGACTTCATTCATCAACCTCATAAATGTGCTCGGTGCATTTGTCAAGCCAAACGGCATGACTAGCCATTCATTCAAACCTTCGTTGGTTTTGAAGGTTGTCTTCCATTCATCACCTTCCCTCATGCGAATCTGGTGATATCCGCTTTTCAAGTCTATCTTTGAAAAAAATTTGGCTCCACTTAAACAGTCCATCAAGTTGTCCATCATTGGCAATGGAAACCTATACCTGATGGTTATCTTGTTAATGGCTCTGGAATCTGTACACATTCTCCAACCACCATCCTTCTTTGGACTGAGTACTGTCCGAACAACACACCAGCTTAAACTTTCCCTGACTAAACCTTTGTCCATCAACTCCTGGACCTGCTTCTTAACCTCTTCATTCTCCTGCGGCGTCAACCTATACGCGGCTTTGTTTGGAAAACTGGCTCCTAGTATGAGGTCTATATGGTGACTCATGCTTCTCATCGGTGGCAAAGAACGAGATAATTCGTCCACTACAATGTCAGCGAACTCTTCTAGCAGTTCCTGAATCTCTTCTGGTAGATCATCCACTCTTGTGCTAGTCAGAACAATCCTCGGCTTTCTGACAACAAAGAATTGTGGATCTTCTTTCTTCTCCATCTCTGTGAGAAGTTCTTTCCCACTCATGAGAATTATTGTGTTGCTTACTTCCAGTTTCACTTCCTTATCCTTTATTGGAAGCAACATATGGGTTCTCCCATTCTTCTCTAAAGTATATGTGTTCATCCTCCCATCATGAACCGCATTTCTGTCATACTGCCATGGTCTACCCAGCAATAAATGACATACATCCATGGGAATAACATCACATAAAATCTTATCATTATACCCACCTATCTTAAATTCAACCAAGCATTGTTTGGTGACGCTCACCTGATGTCCTTTCTGTAGCCATGAAACCTTGTACGGACTCGGGTGATCAGTTGTCTCCAGCTCCAGCTTTTCTACCATCTCGGTTGAAATGATATTATCCATGCTTCCACTGTCCACGATAACCTTGCATACTCGGTCCTTGGTCTTGCAAGCTGTTCTGAACAGTCTGGTCCTTTGAGCTGAACTCTCCCCCTCCTTCTCGGGTGTCAAAAGGATTTTATGCATCCCAAGTGATCTTTCGCCTTCTGCATCTTCTGTCTCAGCATCACGCTTTTGCGCTTCAGTGATGTGAGCTTCTCCACTATCCTTCTTCTTCTCTGGACACTCGAATGACCTGTGTCCATTATTCCCACATGTAAAACATGTGATAACTCCACCTCGGCCTCTTCCTCTACCTCTAGTATGAGGAAAAGTATTTGCATCAGCATAATCTCCTCTCTGCTCATTATGTTTCCCTCTTTGTTCAACATATGGTCCTCTCTGTGAGGTACCACCTCTTTCAAATCTATCCTGAGGTTTCTTCCATTCCTCCTTGGGCTTTTGGAATTTCTCCTGAGCAACTGCCTTGCCTCTGGGATGACTTCTGCCTTGCCCTCACTGACCTTACTTTCAGCTTAGCTTATCCTCTTCTTTCAGAGCCATCTGGTAAGCATCCTCCACCGTCCTGATGGTAACCATGATTAACTCATCCTGAATGTCATATCTCAGACCATTCAGATATCTGGCAACCTTCTCATCATCGCTCTCCCAATGACCTGCTCTGATGTTCAGTCGATAGAATTCCTCAGTGTACTCCCTTACTGTCATCAGCTTCTATCTCAGGTTCTGCATTCTCCTGAACAGAGTAATTTGGTAATCTCTTGGGATGAACTTCGCCTTCATCTTCGCGATCATTCGATCCCAGCTTTTGATCTTCCGCTTGCCCTTCCAGCGTCTATCTACCTGTAGCTCGTCCCACTACAATGTTGTATGTCCTTTCAGGCACGTGACAACATGTCTGACCTTCTTATCCTCTTCAATATCTTCATAATCAAAGTAGGTATCAAGAGCTCGGATCCAATCCAATAGCTCCTCTGCATCCAAGTTTCCCTCGTAAACTAGAATGTCCATTTTCGCCTTCGCCCTCATTTTGGCGATAGCTTTTATCAACCGTTCAGTTGATGCATCTTTGGCTGCAACTTCCTCCTCACGTTCAGCCTCAATTTCACCCTCGGAATCGGTAAGATCTCCAGCACTGGTTGTGCGTCTCTGGGTTGTTTCCATCTCCTCGAGTCTAGCTCGAAGATCTCTCATCTGCCTCTCCATTTCTGGATTTCCTGCCGGCCTACCTCTTCTTCGCACTTCCCTATCTTCTGGGTCGGGTGATTTTATTTCTCTTCTGGGCGGCATGGCGAATTCTTCTTTTCTCTCTGTCGCAGAAAACAAAGAGTTAATCCCGCTCTGATAACACAACTGACACAACCGCACTCCTCAGAGCATGCCCGCTTCTCCTGAACCTTCTCTCTTCTCGGCCCGAAGAACTTAAACGTTCTTCTATTTCCCTTTCGGGAAATCTGCACCCACAGTTTACTTCGTGCGACCCCTCTTCTTTTGCTTATTGAGGAATCGGAACTCGCAGCTTCGCGAGTTCACAGTCTGTCTCTGGGTCCTCAATTTTTTGAGACTCGATGGCTTTGGTCAACATAGACTTCCTCTCGGCTTCGCTATCGGGACTTCACTCTACCGCCTTTTCGCAACTCACAACACCAATCACTTGGGGTTCCAACCTACGATACCTGATGCGCTGAAATGTCGAAACTCACGATCTCGCTTCCTCGCGACTTCGCCACTCGCGCGACCAAATGACTCCTTCCTCAACTCCCGATGCCCGAGATGTCGAACCTCCAATGGTTTGTGCCACCTGTCTTCCACTATCTCCTGTGGCCCACACTACTTACGCGGTTGTAGGGATATCACACATCGCTATCTCGCGACTTCTGTTGCGTGGATTTGGAGTCTCACCTCACGAACTCCCGATATGCCGATCCAGGAGTAGAACCAATGCTCCTCGTGATCCCGATCAACAGCTCCTGCCCTCCTGAGCTTTGAACCTTTTTCACGCCTGCACTGTAGCCTCCTTGCACCTCCACAAGATCCAACGGCCTTCAGAACTTCGCGAAATCTTCCCGGATGAAATTCGTCCGTCCGTTTCTTCTTGACACAATCCATGAAATGAAGAACCGTTCTTCCACAGAACTCGTCACCTTGCGTGCAAACCTGCGACATTCCTTGCAACCTTTAAGGCACAAGTTTCTCACTTGTCCTTCAACAGACTTGAAGGCCTATCCTTCATGAGCTTGTTCTCGACTTCTCTAAAGTCCTTCTGAGAACTTCTTGCACGCACTCCTTGTGGCAATCCTTCAACTTTGTCTAAGTGTTGAAGTCTTTTGACCCTACGCACTCCTGCAGCAAAAATCTTAATTCCATTTTCTCATTATCGCAACTCTGAGACTTCATCTGGCCTGCGCACGCCTTGCATGGCTCAAGTGCCAAACTTGCACTCCTGAGAGCTTAGAACAAAAGTTATCTCTATTCGAACCCTTCTGTCAATGCACTCCTTGCGGACGATTCAATTGCACTCCTTGCAGGAATTCTCTGGCTCAAAATAGAGAAACAATTGAAACTAATTCCTCACTCTCTAAGGCTTCAATTCAACCATGAAATCACATACACAGCATATAAAAGAAAATGTACNGCACTCCTTGCGGACGATTCAATTGCACTCCTTGCAGGAATTCTCTGGCTCAAAATAGAGAAACAATTGAAACTAATTCCTCACTCTCTAAGGCTTCAATTCAACCATGAAATCACATACACAGCATATAAAAGAAAATGTACGATAGGAAGCAAATATTCATGAGCGTAACATCAATATACACAGAGAAACAACACAAACCATGGATTTGAATCAATTATTCTTCTATTAATTCAAATGTCTGTACATGGGTGTTCTTCATAAAGTTATCTGTTTTCTCTCCTCTTCTTTCTCCTGTTCTCGATTAGGTTACAATGATACAATGAGGGTGTCTATATCCGTTTTCCCTCTCGAACTCTAAACTATCAAATCTAGACTTAAAGTCCTATCTACCAGCATTAACTAAAATAAATGTCATCTATCTACCTAAGGACGAGAGCTTAAAGGCTCAAGGTCCATTACAATATACAAAGTGCGCTTCATTAATCCAACATTAATGCTTGCGCAACAATATCAAGGTGTTCTCAAAATTTGTGTTGGCGTTGTCCAGCTGTCTTTCCACTTCCGCGCTGGCTCGCTTGATGAGCTGGTGATGCTCCTGCATCAACCTCTAAAACTATTGGCCCTCCTGGTAAGCCAGAAGGAAACACGGTGCATAGAATGCGTTGCGTAGTCTCACCCGAGATATCTTTAATGGGTTGTTGTAATACTCATGTGTTTACATATTTGGATTGAATGAGAGATATGGGAAATGTATATTGAACTACTATTATAACTTGTAAACACAATATACCGTCATTTGTGAATACGCAGGAAATATATCAACCCATTCATTAAACATCACAACAACTAGTGAAGAAAATAAAGATATGGATGCATTCATCACATAACACATATGTTACCATGGTTCACCCCCTCCTGGGCTGCACCCACAAAGATTTGGCTCTGAGATATTTTATTATAGTTGTTCTATCACTACAGTGCCGCACGCTTACAACTCTTCCCCGTTGGTTAAGATCTATATGAGGAAGAATAGATTACACCAGGCCCCTCAGCCCGTGATCTAAGCATCAAGATATACCCTCCTTCGTCCTCTCTATCTCAACAACTTACCAAAATATTATATATCGGTTCGCTACAACAACTCTCTCTACAATAACGACTTATCTCTAGAAAAATATGAACCCGCTATGATACCTAAGTATCTATATTTATACGTTTCTGGCTCTTCAACCATTACAATACATTACCAAAACCCTAAAACTATTGTCATTAGGTCTTCCATGCATGTGCATGTGTTTTTATCCCTTCCAGTTGTTGCTATCCTCATGCATGCTTTCTTTCCCAAAATCGTCTTCTTTCCACTTTGGCCTGCCTCCAACAGACCCCCAACACTGACATGTGGCTCGTCTCGAGCCATCTAACCTTTGTGTGATTCCTCAATCTCCTTGGTGATTTCCTAGAACTTTTCCTTTGAGCTATGTTGCTTGTGTCTACACCTGCGTAGTCTTCTCCTTGAGTGTGTCCACTATCTAGACTGCAATTTTGTCACTGATCCATTCTACACACTCTGCCTGGGTCTGTGCTATATGTGTCTTGGCTTCCTCTGCATGTGCCACGACTACTACTAACCGCTCTTGAAATGGTTCCATTTGAGAAAGACTCTCCTTCTTCTGTGTTTGTGTGATGATGAGTTCTACCTGCAGTTTATTCATGTCCTGCGTCCCTTTGATGCGCTCCGTGATGGAAATTGTCTTTTTCCTCTGCTTGAGGTCCTGTATAGCTATGCTTGTCCTTTCTTATTACTTGTCCCACTTATGGACATTCTAATCCTCCTCTAGTTTTGTCTAAAGTTGTGTTTCATTCTCGAACAAGTCAATTGTTGTTCTAACTTGTTGTTCTATATCTTTTATTTTCTCTACTGCTTCCTGCTTCCTTTGCTCCTTTACTGTTGGTGGAGTAGTGGGTTTGATTTTCTCTCAGAGATTATCAATCTCCTTATGATATTGACTGATTGCATGCACAATCTGATCAATCTTTCCTATTGTTGTGATTTCATCCATCTGCACGGTGTTTAGAATCTTCTTGTATGTTCCTATGACTTTCTGCTCCAATCCATTCTTGTGCTCCCTTTCCTCTTGGGTCTCGAACATATCCTTCTCACATAATATTTTCAATGCGTCTCTCTTCTTTGTTGACTAATGCAACTAGGATAGGTCTGTGTGTTCTCAAGATTATACCTCATGGTTCATGCCAACCTGCAACTTGTGTAGAGCCCTGGATGGTATTCACGAAAATACTAGTTGGATTTGGATTAATTCCTTCAGGGGTGTCTGCCCCATGATCTCATCCATGCGTAGCATACTGGGTGTGATGCATAATGTTGCATTCACCTGTAGTATCGTATGGAATGTATCTCTCTCTCCTTATTCTAGTCTTTCTTCTGTTTGTGATGTTGATGGCCATGTTCCCATGTTACTTATTTCTTCCTTCGCTTCCCCGAGCTTCTTGAGGAACTCTCATATTTCTGCCACCCACTGTGATACAGTAGCGCATCTATAGCCACTACTTATAGGGATCCTTCCATTCCTGTATCCACATCGTATGTCGTGTGGCCTTGAAGTTGGCGATGTCCCGAAACTACGTGACAGCCTGTGGTGTGATTCTCCACATGTTGTTGATGGCCTCCTACAAATCACGTAGTTATCCTTCAAATATGGACCCATTCATCCTTTTGTTCCTAGAATCTGACTTGGCTTTCAACAATAAAAATCTCGCTCCCTGATTCGGTTTGGGTCTGGTACCGAAAGTTACATATCTTTGTTCCCTCCATCCCATAAAGGCTATTAACATGATTATCCATGAATAGTGAAACTTTGTTCCTAGATCATGTGCATCCTTGCAGTCATCCATGAATAAATTCAAGATATAGGGTGCCCATCTCACTGTGGTTCCCTCGACACATTGAGCTACAACTGTGACAACCCCAGCCAAAACTTCCTCACTGCAACATTTTCTTAACAGCTTATAGGCTAATATTTTTTCTCCCATTTGTGTTTCCACATCGTTGATCCTCTTGATAATGATTCCTCATGGCCCCCTGTCGGTACCGTACTTCTTCTTCATCTCTTCTACCAGTGCTTTCTCCTACTTCTCCTGTACCTCTGTCGGTCTATCTATATTCGTGCCCTCTGGTGCTGGCTGTTGGGTTTCTTCCACTACATGTGTGGGTTTCACTGGTATTGTGTCTGCGGATGGGATTTCGTTAACATTGATGATCTTCGATGATTGTTGTTCACCTTCTTCCAATTGTACCCATGACCTAATTCTAAATCTGGGTTTTCGGGCACTCTAGCTTACTTCTGCTTACTTTCGAGGTGCCATGGTGGTGAATGTTGAACATTTTCTGAGTTTTAATGGTCTATTTGACCTCTGTGAACTCATCTTTGTGATCCTTAGCCTCTATCTCTCTCTGTCTGTTCTCTTTTCACAAATGGACTCTTTGATCCCGCGTTCGTGCGTTGTATGGGCTTCACATGAAGCTTGTCGAGGATGCTTCCTTAATTATAGGTTCAATGCACCTCCAACTCTTTTGTACTTTCCATTACTCTGCCTTTGTAACTCCATTTGGCGTGATTAATGTGGTGTCCCATCGATCCTTTCCATCATTCAATTCTACATAACTTCATCATTTCGTACTGCTTTTGTCATCTTTCTGTTTCCCACTTGTTTCATTTTTTATGTGGTTGTTTTCCTTCTCCTCGCTGATTTTTCTTTCTAAGTATGCATTCCCTTTCTTCCTTCAATGCACTACACCTCTGTTCATATCGTTTAATATCTTGGTTTTTTTTTTTCCTTTTTTGGTACTGCACGGTTGGTGGTCGAATGTCCTTGTACAGCTTCAGTCGGCTCATGTTGATCATCCTTATGATTTTTGAACCTAATAAGTCTTTCAAGTGTACAAATCCTCCATCTATGACAATATTTACTTCATACGGTCCTAACCAGTGCATCTTGAGCTTTCTTGGGTGTTGAAATGATTTGTTGTCATACATCAATACTAGATCTCCTTCCTTGAAAGTTTTATTCTTGATGTGTCTATCATGCCATGCTTTGTGCCTTGCTTTTTGAACTTGTTGGTGGAATCCTGCTAAGGTTCGATCTTCCTCCATGGTCATCAATTGGTTTATTCTCTCTTGCACTATGCCTCATTCTGTCATATGTGTGATTGTTGCTATGCGTAAACTAGGTACCAAAAATTCTAATGGAACCACTGCTTCTTGGCCATATATCAGTTTAAATGGCGTGTGCCTTGTCAAATTTTTGCATGTAGTCATGTAGGCCCATAATACTGCTGGTACTTTGAGGTCCCATTCATCCCTGTTGATTTTAGAGATCTTTGTCAGTGCATTCTCCAGGATTTTGTTAAATACTTCTACTGTGCCATTTGCATGTGGGTGATATGGTATGCTCTTCAGATGATGGACTTCAAACTCTTCAGTCATAGCACTAATGGTGTTGTTTATGAAGTGTGTTCCTTAATCGATCATGACAACTCTTGGGCACCCAAATCAAGTGATTACTTATTCAAATAGGAAGTGTGATGTTGTTTCTGCGCTGCAATCCTTCATTGGTGTGACTTTCACCCATCTTGTTAGGTACTCCTTCGTGGTGATAATGTACCTAGCTCATGTTCTTTTTGCTAGTGGGTTGATTGGTCCCACAAAGTCTATTGCCCACTTATCGAATGCCTTCAATGCTACTTATGGTCATAATGGAATCTCGTCCCTTCTGTTGGGTTTACCTACCCTTTGACAGACATCACACCATTGATAATACTCCAAGTCTCTATGAATTGTCGACCACCATAGTCCTGTGCTCAATAGCTTCTATGTGGTAGATTTTCCTCCATAATTCCCTCCTTCTATTCCCTCATGAGCCTCTGCTAAAACTATTTGTATTTCTTGTTCTAACACATATCTTCGCAAGATGTTATCTTCACCCATTTTGTATAAGTGTCCTGAGATCAGTTGATAGTGTGCAACCTGGACTACCGAGTTTTTCTTTTGTGCGGTGCAATACCTGTGATCAAGTAATGAATGATATCTACGAAGTATTCATTAGTGATATGGACTAAGAATAATTATGCATATGGGAAGTTGTCTTCTAAATTTGTCGATCCTTCTCTACTTGTGACCCTTGACAGGTGGCCAGGTCCTGCATTCAATTTTCATCGCTTAACTATTACTTCAAAGTCAAATTCTTGAAATAGTAGTAACCATCGACATATTCTCCCCCTGACACTAGCTTGTTGACTAGGTATTTCAGGGTTGAGTGATTTGTGAACATCTTAAAGTGTTTTCCCAATAATTAGTATTTTAAATTTTGCAGTGCATAGACCATAGCTAGGCCTTCCCTTTCTGTAGTGTTATAGTTCTGTTATGATTTTGATAACTTTATGCTTGCAAATGATATCAGGTGATCCAAGTCTCCCACTCTTGGCTATGCCAAGATATCTCCAAGCACTATGGTTGATGCATATACATGCACATGGAATGTCTTCTCCTAGTATGGAAATACTAATATTGGCACGGTGACCATCTTTTCCTTAAGGGTATCCAGACCATGTTGACACTTGTCGTTCCACTAAATTTTTTTATCCTTTCTTAACATCTTTTCCATTGGTGCAATAATCTGCGCGTACCCTTTGATAAACTTCCTATAGTATCCTATGTGTCCCAACGTCACTCTTAGTTGACGAACTATTTTTGGTGGTGGTAAGTTAACAATTACTGCAATCTTTGCAGGATCTACTAATAATCCTTGTTTTCACACTATGTGGCCTAATAGTATCCCAAACGGTGTTCTGAATATGCATTTATTTATGTTCAGTGATATCTATCACTACCTACATCTCTCTAACATCGGTTGTAAGACTTCTACATGGTATTTAAACAAACTATAGACTGTCCAGTCATCCAAGTATACTTCAAGAAACTAGTGGATGAATTCCTTAAATGGGGCGATGACTACTCTAGAAAATATTGCTGGTGCATTCTTCAGTCCAAATGGCATGACTTTGTACTAGTAGG
This sequence comes from Picea sitchensis, assembly GCA_010110895.2. NCBI lineage: Eukaryota > Viridiplantae > Streptophyta > Pinopsida > Pinales > Pinaceae > Picea > Picea sitchensis. Next base: position 18,640 of record SNQJ01S0085612.1, on the reverse strand, counting down.
ATCCCCATTCTATCGCAAATGTGGTCTTGTATATGTCTTCATGTGCTATATTTATCTGATGGTAGCCTCATAATCCATCAGTGAATGAGTAAGCTTCATGTCCACCTACGTTCTCTAAAACTTCATCCGTGAAAGGTGTAGGGAAGTGTCATGTAGGCATGCATCGTTAAACTTCCTCAAGTCGATGCATATCTTTATCCCTCCTTGTTTTATATTCTAAACTACCATTGTGCTTATCCATTCTGATTCTTCAACCAATTCTATGATTCCGACTTCGAGCATCTTGTCGATCTTAGCTTTGACTTTCTGCTTATATACTGGGTTCAATCTGTATGGTCATTGTTTGATAGGTCACACTTTAGGTCTGAGTGGTATCCTCATATCCCCTAGATCTCCTTCTATACCCTTCATCTCTATAAATGTTGTAGGAAACAAGTCGTTATACTCACACAATAACTTTGTTATACTTTACACTGTTTTCTCATCCTAGTAGTCTCCGATGCTGGCCATTTTGGGATGGTCAACTATCCCAATGTTGACTTTATTTACCTTGATCAACGTAGAAATAACCTCTGATTCTACCAGTGGACCCTCCACTTCTCTTTCCCCTTTTGCTTCTCCGATCTGAATATGGCACGGATCGTCTTCATCTGGTGCTTCCTCTTGCACATGGTAACATGACAACAATTCTTTGACTGTCTGTTTGTTCTGCTATTGCTCTTTTGTTATGAGATCGATTTCTGGTTCCTTGATGAATATCATGCCTCTTATCTGTTTAAGAGTTGCATCTACGTTGGGGTTTTCATGTTCAAATGAAAACATGACTGTAAAATTCTGTTGCAATGTCGTCCAGGTCGTAGTTCCCTTGTGCAATTCCTGGTCTGTGTACCAGTTCGCTGGTATTCCCTCTAGGGTGCGTATGAAATGATGATTTCATTCCTCTGGCGGTGTAAATTTCCACAACGTTCAACACTTCTCCAAGTGTTCCATTGGTGCCACCTGTGCATCATACTTCTGTTGCTTCTTGTTGTCTTTTTGTTCAACACCGAACCTGATGCATAGTAACTGCTTACATTGGTACCAATTTGTGATGGTCTCTTTGTGTGCACCCCACCACCTTTTAGGTGTGGATTTGAGTGCTATATCAAGTGCTAACAGTCTCTGATTCTATAAAACTTCATCTTCATACTATGCTAAGAATACTTCCAGATCATTTATTTTGTGGAAACTGGGTGGTTCCCTTATTTTCGTGCCTACCCATCTTACTGCGCGATCTATTCTTTCACATCTTCTCGTGGAAACTTCATGTAATCGTTGTTTCTAGTTCTCTAAAATGGTGTCTGAGTCTATTGCACATGAAGTAATGTGCCTCCAACTGAGTATCCCATCTGCAGTTGGGTTTACGTAATCCTCATTGTGTGCATTTGTTCTTTACAACTGGCTGATTTCCTCTAAGTCTAAGAAAGTAGGTTCTACAAACCTCTCCCCTTCGGATGGGTCTAATGGCATGATGACCCTGTATTCCCCTGACTCAAATGTCATTTTCCTTGTTTTCAATTTGATTATAGCTTGGTTATCAAATTCCCAATCCAAACCAAGTAACACTAGATATGGTGTTGTGTCATCCACTATTTCAACGACTTCAAAATCTTCTTTCATGTGCACTCCTTCCAGGTCTATAGTCATTCCTTTCAGTCTACCAATTGGTAGGACTCTATGTTGGTTTTCTAATTTCAGTTTAACAGGTGAATATCCTAACGTGGGCTCTGCCATGCATTGTCATGTGTTATTTGGTAATACATTAACTTCAGATCCTAGATCCAGTATGATATCTCCCATGTTGAAATATCCGATGTTGGCATTTAGTCTGAACTACCTACTCATTCTTCTTCTTGTATGGAGGTGATTGACTATCTTCTGTTCTAGGTTTCCTTTCGTCTCAATGCTACATTTTTATAATATGTTTTGCACTATATTCACAAATGACGGATCATTTAATAATTTTACACATGATTGAAAAAATCCTTTTATTGTACTTACTTGTCCCATGGGTTTAATTTCGTTGGTATGATCCAATAATGGAGGCATCTCGTACTCTGGTGCTTACTTGTTTGGTCGTGAAGTTGAATTCGACGCCATGTCTTCCTTATGAAATTCTTGTCTTTCTTTCTTAAGTACCTCCTTCTCCTTCTATGTGTCAAACTGTTTCCTTGGTTTGGCATTCTTCTTCACCCACTGATTTTCTGTTGGCTCTTTTCAGACTGCATCATTTCATGTTTTCGCTCCTCCGCGGGTAACTATGTTGATGTTTCATCCTTCATCCCTTGCCTCGACTGAAATCCACTGAACATTTTGGTTGTTCTGGTTCCTCTTTCCTTGGATATTTACTAATAGTGTTGGGCATTCTTCTGTGTCGTGATCTGATGCACGACAATACATACAAGTCGTTGGTGGAAGTAGAAATTCGCTTGCATAATCTCCTAGTTGTTGAAAATTATGACATACCACTGGTCCTCTACCTCGTCCAAAACCTCCTCTGGATTGTCCTCCACCTCTGTAGCCTAATCGATATCCTCTCGGTTCATTATATTGAGGTTCTTGATTATACTTCACAATATTGTACCGATGCTATGTTGTGTTGTATTGTGGTTGCGCGGTATTATATGGTTGTTGTGTAATATTATATTGCTGATGCGTGGTGTTGTATGGAGTTGGAACTTGATTAAACTGTGGTGCAGCTTTCCCAGTCATCATTTCTTCCTACACTCTATATGCATATGATGTCCTTTCTTGCATCAACTCCATGGTTCTACAATCTTTGTCATCGTGGCCCATAGACTTGCAAAAGTTCCAATATGAACTCTTTGGGATTGTCTGGTATTTCTACATCATCCTGCAATGAAGTGACCTAGTTTCTTGTAGATTTTGCACCATAATCCTCATGTTGGTAATGGATTTGGCATTCCTCTTTCCATATACTACGTGAATGTTGGACATTCATTCTTGTGGTGTCCTTCTGTCTTGCATGTAGTGTAACAAACGACTTCTCATTTGTCTTTACTCTTATTCTGATTTAGCTGAAATGTTAATTTCTTCAAATCCTCCTTTAGTTCTTCGATAGCTGGGTTTGTCTATTGATATTGGTTTTCTTCCACTTCCAGGGTTGCCTGCAGAGCCTCTGCCTGTGTCTGGAACTTCTATTGTCGTAACGGATATTTTAACTGTGGTAGTAGTGAATTGATGAACATGTGCCTATGCTGCATATCAGTCATGAGATATTTCAATTTTCCCTTCAGTCTCTTGAATCTCTGGTCAATTTCCCATACAGATTCTCCTGGTTTCTGTCTAATTTCTATCTTCTCATTCATGTACTGATCCTCTGAACTCAGCTTCTGGAACTCATTAATCATTAATTTCTTAATGTCTGTTAGTGTCCTTATTGTCCTAGGTGCACTGTTTGCGTCTAGACTATGTACCAGTCTAGTGCGTGGTCTTTTAGCGTAGTATCTAACTGCGCAACTTTGGTATCTTCATCAATGATCTTCTTTTCTTCCCAGATCTTTGCAAAAATGAACAAGTGTTTTTCAGGGTCTTCTGTTTCTTCTCCTTGAAATTCTGGTAACCTAATGGTGGGATCGTGTCCTGCCATTCTGAACGTTGAACTACTACCTCGTAGATACCTAACTAGTGGTGCCTGAAATGGATCCTCTAGTTGTTGTTCCTTATGTAGATGTACTTCTTGTTGTCCGACTACTTATGAAATTTGGTTTTCTAAATGGTGGTGTTCTATTTGGTGTATTAGTCACACATGGTTTTATGGGTTCCGCACTAGCATTAATATGGATAGGATTATTGCCTTCCCTTCTGGCTCTTGGACCTCTCATATTCCTCTCATATGTTGTGTGCAGGATTTCCTCAATTTGCTCCATAAACCGAAGATCCTCTACCTCTTCCTCATCACTCTCTAGGCCTTCCCTCATGGCTACAACTCTCTTCTTGGTATTCACCTTGTATTGGTAGGGTGCTCCACTATGCATCTTTCTAGTTATCACCATGATCTACTTGATCTGGTCATCTTCCATCATTATTGGGTCCAAGGGTTCCTCCTCCTTTCCCTTCTTCTTTCCTCCTTCCATTTCTCCTCTTTTTGTTAGTGTTTCCCCCCTTTCCCCATGCACGCAGGGAAGTTTATTTTTCTGACTCCATTGTCATTACACCTTTATTGTATAGCAGTATATTAATATCAGTATACAACGATCAAATTTACCTTCGTCGAAGTCCGTGTAGAAAATCTTGCTCCACTATGCTATACAACTTCGTTGTGTCGATTGCAAACTCTATTATAAAACCTGCCACAATACTGTCTAGCCAAAAATCTACTATGCAGGTGAATTTGTTGTTCACCTATTGTAATTGCTCAATCTATACTGGAGTCCACTCTAACTATCGAATCCGGTTCGTTGCATGGTTATCCTTCAACCTTAGTATCCACTCCTGCAATAAGTGTGGGAAATCATAGAAAAAGACTTCATTCATATCAGTAAACACGTATTTATGAAGATATTTGTGGGGTGTTATTCTAGGGTTTTTTTTGTCTTTTTGGGCAAACTCCATCTCTTTTGTTCTTAAGAAGCTTTCGATCTCTACTTTTGTGGGATTCGACAGTCTCAACATCCCCTTCTAGTAGTTCATTTCTTTATTCTTTTCTTTACTCTTCTCTTGCTTAACCTATCACATCTACTCAATCCTCTCATGTTCCTACCAGCGGCAACGAAACCATTTGTTGGCTTACTTTTCTATTCTCCTATATATTGTTTGATTTTATTGACCCAGGGTTCATGTCTATTGGGTTTTCCAACAAAGCCTCTAAAACTATCGGCCCTCCTGGTAAGACAGAAGGCAACAAAACACACAGAATGCACTGTTTAGTCTCACCCGAGATAGATTTAATGGGTGGTTGTAATACTCATGTGTTTACAGCCTAGGATTGAATGCGGGATATGAGAATTTTATATTAAACTACTATAATAACTTGTAAACACAATATACCTTCATTAGCAAATATGTGGGAAATATAGAAACTCATTCATTAACATCACAACAACTACTGAACAAAATAAAAATATGCATGCATTCATTACATAACACATATGTTACCATGGTTTACCCCCTCCTGGGCTACGTCCACAAAGATTTGGCTCTAATCTCTTTTACTATAGTCGTTATGTCACTACATCATCGCGTGCTTACAACTCTTCCCTATTGGGTTAGATCTATATGAGGTGCACTAGATCGCACCAGGCTCCTCAGCCTACGATCTAACCCTCAATATCTACCCTCCTTCATCCTCTCTATCTCAACAACTTACCAAAATAGATCATACAACAAAATATTACATATCGTTTCACTACAACAGCTCTCTCTACAATAACGAATTATCTCTAGAAAAATCTGAACCCCCTATGATACCTAAGTATCTATATTTATATGTTTCTGGCTCTTCAGCCATTACAATAAATTACCAAAACCCTAACCCTATCGTTGTTAGGTATTCCATGCATGCACATGTGTTGTTCTTCCTTCCAGTTGTCACTTTCCTTGTGCATGCTTTCTTTCCCAAAATCGTCTTTATTTCTTCTTTACCCTGCCTCCAACGAAGTCTTTCAGAAATGGGGTGATGTAGAAAGACCATGGAAAAACCAAAAAATTCCTTGGACGAGCAGGAGTTCTTTGGGACTTGGTAAGTCTCTATAGGGACTTGGAGAAATGTGTGATGAAGGTGGCTATGTCCCGGAGGATTATTAAGCTAGGAGGAAAAACCCTAAATCACCTCTGAAACTCATCACCATTGATTTAGTACAACGGTTAGATCTGGGCCCTTCATTGGATTGAAGTAAAGATCGGATCTAAATCGTTGATCTAACAGAGGGGAGAGATCCCGACCCTCCATCAGAGCTAGACACAAATCCATAGAGTATAAACTTCAATATCAACAAGAGTCGTTGATCTATCAAAGAGTAGCTACGGAGGATTAAGGACCCTTGGATCCATCGTGGTGGGGGGTGGTTGGAGTCAGAGGCCATGTAAAACCCAAAGCCATCATGACCATTGAATATGGCATGGTGAACTAATCACAGCTATATATCATAAGGGAGGGACATCAAATTCCCATGGTTGGAATAATTCTAAATTTTGAGGTGAGGGAAGTATGAGACGGGGAGTCTCAAGGACAATCTAGACCGTCCATCAGGGCAAGGGTCATGTTAAAGATCCACCACAGATATTTGTGACTCTCACTTACCCAATAATAAGTAATGAAGTGACATCAACCTGACATGTCACGCTAATGAGGACCCTGACATGTTCAAGAGGAACATGTGTCAACCTGGGATTGAACGAAGGGCCAAGGGTGAGTCCCTATCAGATCATAACTTGGGACAAGTGTCATTGAACCTGAAACGTTAGATCCTTGAGATTGAACAATCTCAACAATCTGTCAAAGGCAGTTGTTCGGAATTGTTGTATAATTGGTAAAGGATTTGATCCGATGGGAGAACCCTGAGAAGTAATACAGACCATTGGTTAGAGCGGATCGTCAATGCACGATAGCCGTCAATTTTCCATGGATTTATTGTTTTCTCATAGATTTGATAGTAGGAGGTGACAACATATCCACATGGATATCCACATGTCCAATGATGGAAATACCACTTGTATTAGTCCTTGGGTGGATTGAGGCTATGACTGTGGTCCGAAGTGAGTGCCACGTATCTTTTTGACTTGGCTGCTGATGTGGTTGGGGTGACAAGTGTCATATGGGGAATGGAAAATACCAAGGAACGTATGCAGAGGTGGCATGGAGGGCCAACGAACAAACCCTAAACCCCGAACCTTAGATCTATAGGAAGAGATCAGGGCCATCTAGTGCAAGGAACCTTTCAAAGCACCCTCTAGGAAAAAACTCCAATAGATGATTTATGAGGTGGCATGTTGGTCGTCGATCCATCAAAGCGAAGGGAACCTTGAGGTTGGATCCTAGTCATCTATTGAAAAGGGAAATTTGGGGTAGATTACGAATATTTACTCTGACGAAGGAACCCTGATATGGAAATATGACCATTGATCTATTGGGGATGGAGGAGCTCTGATGGGAAATCCTAACCATCCGTCACAAAGTAATTTTCAGCATGGGCCAGGGAGAATGCATTCCTAAAGGGGGGGATCTGGGGTGAAAATTTGTTCATCAATCTGACAAAATCAGAGATGCCACAAGATATGATTTCCACCATTCGTCACAAGGCCCTTTTGGGGTGGATAATGGACAAGGACCCTGAGAACAAAGTTCTACGGTAAAATCTTGACCATCGATATTCCAAAGTCCAGAGGACCCTGTGGAATATCTCGACCATTAATCTTTATACGAGGACTCTCGCTGATAATGGGTAATTAAATACGTGTCATGCGGGAAGGTGGCCACCTATCACAATAATATGATATGACCTAGAAACCAAGCTAATCCTAAACGTCTCTCACCGAGCCTCCAGGAACCGTCTGATCTGTCGGAGTGCATCGGGTCACCAATCGTGGAATACTATGATGGGGGGGGGATTATGGTAGAGACTAAAAGTGACAAGAAGGGTTCAAAAGAGCATGGGTTGAGATAGGACATGGCCAATGCCATGTCTGCACCATATAGCATGATACGTATACCATAAGACCATGTTAGCACCACGAAGGAATATGATGATGATAGGGTGCCACATGGATGACACATTGTAGTGAGGAGACCTGAAATTTGAGAGGCCGTAACTTTCGATATGGAGCTCTGTTTTGAGTGAGATTACAATCATTGGAAATATATTGAAGATAAGAAGATGATGGTGCCATCGAAAGGGAGTTTTGGTATTTGTTAAGGAGAATGAAATATTAATACCCCGTTCCCTCAAATGTTACCTGGGGGGTTGGGTGTGTTACATCAACATTCAAGATACATTTTCATTATTCAATGCAAGTATACATTTGAACTACTGAAAATATTTGGCATGACAGATTGCAAGTCTGTTCTCACCCCAATAGAAAGAAACTTAAAACTTTCAAAATCTGAAAGGGGGGAATTGGTAAACAACACTAGTTACAGGAAGTTGATTGGTAGCTTGATCTATTTAACAACCACTCATACATATTTATCATATGCAGTCAATATTCCCTCAATATTTATGTAGGAACCAAGGGAAATCCAATGAAATGTGGAAAAAACAGTTCTTATATATATTCAAGGTACAAAAGATTATGGTCTCTTCTATACAAGAAGAATAAGAAATTTGTACGTGTTGGATATTTAGATGCATATTTTGTTGGAAATGTTGATGATAGGGCATCGACATCAGGTTACTTGATGAATATGGGATCAATGAAAAATTCTTAGAGTTACAAGAAGCAGACTATAGTGGCCAATTCTTCAGCATAAGTAGAATATATATCAGCATGAGAAGCAACATCTAAGATAGTCTGGTTTTGCAAAGTTTTATAGGATTTGGGAATTTCTCAAATATAAGCTAGTTCATTATTAATTGATAGTTATTCAACCATTAATCTTGCTAAAAATCCAGTTTTCCATTCCAAAACAAATAATTCCAACACAAAGTATCATTACACTAGGAAATTCATTGAAAATGGCGTCATCAAACCGGTATATTGTCCTTCAGAAGATCAAATTTCAAATATTTTCATGAAACCGCTTGGTTGGATCAAATTTACTAAGTTTAGAGTAGAAATTGGTATTTGTTGCAATGTACTTTTGGATCAAATGGGGGAATGTTAGATAGCATGATCCTAAATTACTTAGTATAATATTATTTTATTATACTTAATATTTTCTAGAATACATTTTGTTAGAATAGATAATAAGTCTAGAAAAGAGTCGCTTCTTAGAAGAAACAAAATAAGAAATTGCTAGAATTTGTATTTAATGTACATGGACACATGTCATACTTACATGATTATGTGATAATATGTCCATAACAAAACTTAGTTTAGAATTAGTATTATGAGCTTACTTAACCTCTCATTTTCTCATGCAAGAGTAATGTTGGAGATTGTAAGCTCTTGCATTAATTCTGTAACATATTTTTCGTTCTTTAATAAAATTTGTGTGTCTGGGGACACTTATTCTATCAAGTATTGGGGGTTGATGTGACATCCACTCAACATCATGGTGGTAAAAAAGGTACGTCAACTTACAAAAGTGAAATTTCTACATATGAACTCTCATTGAGGTGATTTTCACATCATTGAAAAGGTCTTAGTGAGTATATTAGAATCAAGGGATCATGAGCTATGCTTGCAATTTTTTTACCACAAAAAGTGTCATTTGCTGCCTTAAAAGGGCTCTAGAAGGTTCCAAATCCCAAATTTGTAAACTAGACCTACCACTAAAATGTTAATGTTTATGCCATTATTATAGTTCTTTGCATTTCAATAGATAAGAGCATAATAAGAACAAGATCACTGAGAAATACACATTCACAAGAGACACAACATTTATCCTGGGAAACCCTCTAGGGGA
>SNQJ01S0085611.1:0-30768 GCA_010110895.2 Picea sitchensis | reverse complement strand
AAAAAAGACTTCATGTATTACATGACAGAGTTTGGGTCTTTGAAGAGAAAGGAAGGAGAGTCTGTCTCCGACTTCTCCAAGAGATTTAATAAAATGTACAACAAAATCCCTGCTGAGATAAAACCCTCTGAAGCTTCTGCAAATATCACTTATGATAGCACCTTTGATCCCAATTTATGCCTCATGTTGAGGGAAAGAAGAGCCATTACTCTGGCCCATATGCAAGATGCAGTCGTGGAGGTAGAATCTAATATATTGGTTGTTGACCGACTCAGGAACACTGCTGGTAGAAACATATCCAGGTAGAGGCCTGAAGCTTCCTCATCTAGCTCCTCTCCCCTGCCCCTTCAGATAGATGAGACAGCTAGAATTCTAAAGTCACTTTCTGCTAGAATGGAAAGGTGGGAGTTAGAAGGGAAGCCCATTTACAAAAATCCCCAGAATGTTGATGGTAGAGGTTTCAGGAGACCTGATAACAATGGACCACGGGCCTTCCCAAGGGAACAAAGGGAAAAAGACAGAGAAGATCAAAAGATTCAAACCCCTATCCAAAATAACCTGGTTACTCATGAGGGAGGGGAGGAGATAGACGAGTTCGACTCCGAAATTCATTGTGTTGAAGAAGCTCCTCCTTTTCCCCATTTGACTCAATCTGCATATGAAAAACCCCTGATGAGCATCCAAATTCATGAGTTAGGTAGGGGAGAAAAGGTCGGGTACACCTCTACCAGATACAATCTTAGGTCAAGAAAGAAAAAAGGAGATTTTTACAACCAAGACCATCCTCTCATAGCAGAAAGGTCTACTAAGTCTGCAACAACCACTACTAAAGAAAGGAAAGCTCAGAATGCTTCGCCAACAGTCAAAGAACCTGTCTCTGAGGTAAGGGAAGCTCCTAAGCCTATTTCCTCCTTTAATTTTGAGCATGAAGTTCAAAAGATCAGAATTCCCATTTGATGCAAGAGCATCGCCAACACATCAAGCGAGCCAGCGCGGGGCAAAAGACAGCTGGACACATGCTAGCACAAATTTTGAAATCTCCTTGAAGTTGTTGCGTGATCTTAAATGAGCCATTAAGATGAAGCACAGTTGTATGATGTAATCAGACCTTGAGCCTTTAGCTCTCGTCCTTAGTAGGTAGGAGGCATTTAAAGTAGTTAATGCAGGTAGATAGAATTTAGTTCTAGATTAGACAGCTTGAGAGTGCAAGAGGGAAACGGGATATAGACACCCTCATTGTGCATTGTAACATAATTCTGGAGAAGGAAGAGCAAGAGCATGCAGAGAGTTGTGTAAGAACACCCATGTACAAATATTTGGATTAATAGAAAGCTTTGATTCAAATTCATGGTTTGTGTTGTTCTCTGTGTATTGATGTTATGCTCATGAATGTTTGCTTCCTGTTATGCATTTGCTTTGATATGCTGTGTATATGATTTCATGTTCTAAGTTGAAGTCTGAAAGGAAGAGGGAATGAGTTTCAATTGTTTCTCTATCTGAGCAAGAATTCCTGCAAGGAGTGCAGTCGAAGTGTCCACAAGGAGTGCGTTGACAGAGGGTTCAGATAGGTAGCATTTGTTCTCGTTTCCACAGAAGTCCGGTTGGGCACAAGAGTCGTGCAAGGAGTGCGCAGGCCAAGTAAAGTTCAGGGTTGCGAACCTGAGCGAGAGTTGAAAGACTGCTGCTGCAGGTGTGCGCAGAGTCAAAAGGGGTTCAAGCACTTAGACGTGTTTGGAAAGTTTTCGCAAGGAGTGCGAGCAAGAAGTCTTTCTAAGAAAACGCAGAGTCATGAGAAAAGCTCAAGAGGTATAGAACCTTCGAGTAAATCGCAAGATAAGCACAGGGAGTTTGTGCCATGAAGTGTATAAACAAGCGTAGCAAGTGGTGCGCAGGTGGAAAAGTCTTTGTGGAGGAGTACTTGGTTCATTTCACAGAATTCATCAGGAAGATAGACGGTCGGTATTCTCCGAGGATAATTCACGACATCCCGTGGGTCGTCAAATCTGCCAGAGGAGCGAGGAGGTCACGGTCGCGTTCGGAGTCCAAGATCAGGAGATTTTGGACCGTAGGATCTTCACATAGATACCTGCTAGCCGTTGGATTGAACATGAGTTGCACGGAGTTTAAGCTTCATGAACGGAATGAGTAAAGTTCCGACTCGAGGTGTGGCCATCGGGATTTTGGCATTCGCGAAATTGGAAGTCCTGTGAGCAAGTGATCGGGGAAAATCCATGTTGGAAACCCCGTAAAGGATCGGCACCGTCCATCAGTTGGGACACGTGGACGAGATCGGAAGCCCCATCGACATTTTGGTCATCGGGACTCACATAGGTAAGTGTATTTGGTTTATATAATTGACGAAACTCGAGGGTTGATCTGAACCGTCCATCCAATTGGGACGCGTGTCATAAATCTGAGGGAAGTCGGGAGACAAGGAGGACTTGCATTTTGAAATCATGAATTCCAATTCTCTGAAAGGAGGAGAGCTCCGTGTGGGACCCTGCTGACATCATCTCAGCATAACGAAGTATCGGGAATTTTCATGGTGAAAACCCCGAAGCGGTGAGGACCGTCCATCCTAGAAGACGCATGGCGAGATTGAAGCTTTTCAGGAAATTTCCCGAAAGGAAAGGTTATCAATCGGGAAGTTGAGAATCGGGAAATCGGGGATTCCGTTGACAAGAGATTTAGTGCATTTCGACATTTGAAACCCCGAATCCCGATAAGAGGCAAGACTGTGGTCATATAAGAGAAGTTCGCATGGATTAGGGGCATAGCCAGGAGGGCTAGAAGCACAAAGGGAGCGCATCGGGATATCGGATATTGGGGATTCGAGAACGCAAGTGTTTGCGACATCGAGGGTTTTGAAACCTCGAAACCCGATTGTAACTTTCTTTTGTGAACGAAGAGGGGATTTAGCCTAAAGGCTGAGAGGAGCCGAAAAAGACCTGTGGGTCAATTTCAAATAAATATTCCAGGGGAGAATCGAAGGAGCCACTCTGTCTCGAGGGTAAAATTAGAACGATCCTTAAGACCGGGAGGTCACCGCAGAGGTCTCTATCGAAGCAAAGGGTGTGGTCTGCGTCAGTTTGGTATCAGAGCTTAGGAAAGCTTCTTTTCTTTCTGTAGCAGGGAGAAGGTAGATTCACCATGCCGCCAAGGAGAATAGATAGGCAATCACCCGACCCAGAGGAGGAAAGGGAGACGTCCAGAGGAAGGGGTAGACAGGTGTTGAATCCAGGAGTAGAAAGAGATCTGCATAACATATGCGCCAGACTTGTGGACATGGAGATAAGACAAAAAACGCACAGGTGATGTAGGAGATGTCAGTGAGTCCGAAAGTGAAGATGATGTTGGACATGGAGAAGAAGAAGTCACAGCAGAAGATGCAGCAAATGAGCGCTTGCTTAAAGTTGTTACAAGAATGGGTGCAAAGGCGAAAATGGACATTCCAGTTTATGAGGGAAATCTGGATGTGGAAGAGCTTCTAGACTGGATTAGAGCTCTAGACACCTACTTTGATTATGAAGATGTCGAAGAAGACAAGAACGTCAAGCATGTTGTCACGAAATTAAAAAGACATGCAGCATTGTGGTGGGATGAACTACAAGCGAATAGGCGTTGCCAAGGCAAGCAAAAAATTAAGAGCTGGGACAGGATGATTGCAAAGATGAAAGAAAAATTCATCCCCAGGGATTATCAGATTACTCTGTTCAGGAGAATGTAGAACCTGAGACAGAAGCTGATGAAAGTGAAGGAATATACTGAGGAATTTTACAGGTTGAATGTTAGGGCAGGTCATCATGAAAGCAATGATGAAAAAGTAGCCAAGTATATGAATGGCCTGAGATATGAAATTCAGGATGAGATGAGCATGGTAACCATCCGAACGGTGGAAGATGATTATTAGATGGCTCTGAAAGCAGAAGAGAAGATGAGCCGAAAGCAGAGTCAGAGGGGTCGAGGCAGGAGTCATCCCAGAGGCAAATCAGTTGCCCAGGATAGATATCAGAAGCCCAAGGAAGACTGGAAGAAACCTCAGACACAGACAGAGAGAGGTGGAACCTCACAGTGAGGGCAGCAATATGTTGAACAGAGAAGGCAGCATACTGAGTAGAGAGGATATTATGCTGACAGTAACACTTTTCCTCGTACTAGAGGTAGAGGAAGAGGCAGAGGTGGAGTAATCACATGCTTCACATGTGGAAAGAATGGGCACAAGTCTTATGAGTGTCCAGAGAAAAAGAAAGAAATTGGAGAAGCTCACATCACCGAGGCACAAAGGTGAGATGTTGAGGCAGAAGACGTTGAAGGCAGAAGATCGTTGATGATGCGAAAAGTCCTTCTGACACCCAAGAAGGAGGTGGAGAACCCAATGCAAAGAAACAGTATTTTTCGGACTGCTTGCAAAACCAAGGACCGGGTATGCAAGGTCATCGTAGACAATGGTAGCATGGATAATATCATATCTACAGAGATGGTAGATAAGCTGGAGCTGGAGACGACTGNATCCAAGCCCATACAGAGTTTCGTGGCTACAGAAGGGACACCAGGTAACTGTCACTAAACAATGCTTGGTTGAATTCAATATAGGTGGATATAATGATAAGATATTGTGTGATGTCATTCCTATGGATGTTTGTCATCTATTGTCGGGTAGACCATGGCAATATGATAGAAATGTGATTCATGATGGGTGAATGAACACATACACCCTGGAGAAGAATGGGAGGACACACATGTTGCTTCTGATAAAGGATAAGGAGGTGAAACCGGAAGTAAGCAACACAATACTTCTCATGAGTGGGAAGGAACTTCTTACAGAGGTTAAGAAGAAGGAGGAACCACAATTCATTGTGGTCAGGAAACCGAAAATTGTTCTGACTAGCACAAGAGTGGATGATTTACCAGAAGAGGTTCAGAAACTGCTGGAAGAGTTCGCTAACATTGTAGTGGACGAATTACCTCGTTCATTTCCACCGATCAGAAGTGTGAGTCACCATATTGATCTCATACCAGGAGCTAGTTTTCCAAACAAAGTTGTGTATAGATTGACGCCGCAGGAGAACGAAGAGGTTAAGAGGCAAGTCCAGGAGTTGTTGGACAAAGGTTTGGTCAAGGAAAGCTTGAGTCCATGTGTTGTTCCAACAGTACTCATTCCAAAGAAAGACGGAGTTTGGAGAATGTGTATTGATTCAAGAGAAATTAACAATATAACCATCAGGTATAGATTTCCATTGCCAAGGATGGATGATTTGATGGATTGCTTAAGTGGAGCCAAATATTTTTCAAAGATTGATTTGAAAAGAGGATATCACCAGATTCGCATGAGAGAGGGTGATGAATGGAAGACCGCATTCAAAACCAACGAGGGGTTGTATGAATGGCTTGTTATGCCATTTGGCTTAACAAATGCACCAAGTACCCTCATGAGGTTGATGAACGAAGTCCTGAAGGAGTTCATCGGAAAAATTTTCATTGTGTATTTAGATGACATATTGGTTTTCAGTAAAACAGTAGTGGAGCATTTAAAGCATTTGGCTATTGTGATGAAGAGATTACAGCAAGAGAAGTTGTTGATAAATATGAAGAAGTCCTCATTCATGAAGACAGAGCTCATTTACTTGGGGTTTGTTATTTCGGAAAATGAGTTGAGGATGGATCCAGATAAGGTGGAAGTGATCAAGAATTGGCCATCACCGAAGAATATATTTGAGGTGAGAAGTTTTCACGGATTGGCTAGTTTCTACCGAAAATTCATCAAGAATTTCAGTGGAATTAGTGCACCAATGATGGATATAGTGAAGAAAAGACATAAATATTTTCACTGGACTGAAGAGGCCGAGAAGATATTTTATTTGTTGAAGGAGAAAATCATGGAACAACCAATTCTGGTGTTGTCGGATTTCCAAAAGACATTTCAAGTGAAATACGATGCAAGCAGATTTGCAATCAGAGCAGCCTTGAGTCAGGAAGACAGGACGATAGTGTATTTCAGTGAGAAGATGAATGAAGCAAAGTTGAAATATTCCACTTATGACAAGGAATTTTATTCTATCATACAGGCATTGAAGAAATGGAGGCATTACTTGATACCGAAAGAGTTTGTCTTGTACAGTGACAATCATGCACTGCAGTTTGTGACTCAACAGGAAAAGTTGAATCAGAAACATGTCAAATGGGTTGAATATATGCAGAATTTCACTTTTGTGATAAAATATATTTATGGTACTACTAACAAAGTTGTTGATGCTTTGAGCAGGAAATGTTTGTTGTTGCAGTAGTTCAGAATCAAAACATTGGGTTTTGATGATCTCAGGGACATGTACATTGATGATCAGGATTTTAAGGAGGTGTATGAAGCAGCTGAGAATCCCATTCTCAGAGACAGAAGCTCGTGGATAGAGTATATGATCCGGGAAGGATTATTGTTTAGAGGTAATCAACTGTGTATTCCAAAATGCTCCATGAGGGAGAATCTGTTGAAGGAGAAACACAGTGGAGGATTGGCAAGGCACTTTGGTCACGAAAAAACATTCACAAAGTTGAATGAGTCATATTTTTGGCTGGGAATGCAATCAGACATCAAGAAATTTGTAGACAGATGCAGAATTTGCCAGCATTCGAAAGGAAGGAAGAAGAATGCAGGGTTTTATCAACCATTGCCCATACCGGAGAGGCCATGGGATGCAATTAGCATGGATTTTGTATTGGGGTTGCCAGAACACAAAGAGGTGTTGATTCAATCTTTGTGGTGGTGGATAGATTTTCTAAGATGGCACACTTCATTCCATGTCAGAAGACCAATGACGCAACTCACATTGTGAATCTGTTTTTCAAAGAGGTCATTCGACTTCATGGGTTGCCGAAGAGTATAGTTTCAGATCGAGACACCAAGTTCATAGGGAATTTTTGGAGGACCTTATGGAAGAAGCTGGGAACTAACTTTTCATTTAGTTCATATTATCATCCTCAGACAGATGGACAGACAGAGGTGGTGAACAGAAGTCTGGGAGACTTGCTGAGGAGCCTGGTGACATAACACCACAGCTAGTGGGACAATATATTACCACAGGCAGAGTTTGCTTATAATGACTTAGTTAACAGGAGCATAGGGCAAAGTCCATTTCAGGTTGTCTATGGCATGCATCCAAGAGGAATTTCTGAACTGAGGGATTCAAAACAGACTGCAAATAGGAGCGCTAGTGCAGAAGATTTCGCAGGAGCGATGAAGGAACTTCACAGCCAGGTGAAGGAGCGATTAAAAAAATCAAGTTAGGAGTATAAGCGAAGAGCAAATTAGCATAGAAGACAAATTCAGTTTGAGGTTGGTGATCTGGTTTTGGCACATTTGAGGAAAGAAAGGTTCCCAAGAGGAACATATAATAAGCTGAAGATGAAGAAAATCGGGCCATGTAGGGTCTTGAAGAAAATTGGGGCAAATGCTTATGAGATTGAATTACCCGATGGGATCGGAATTTCTCTGATATTCAATGTCTCAGATTTGTACCCATACAAAGCTAAGGAAGCAGGAAAAAGTGATGAACAGTCAGTGATCCAGTGGAAAAAGCAGATGCCAGTTGCAGAAAATCCACAGATGGAGTGCATACTGGACAAAAGAATTGGTAAGAGGACCAGGCGAAAGCAATACTTTGAGTATCTGGTCAAATGGAAGAACCATTCAGTTGAAGATGCCAGCTGGGAGAATGAAGCGGAGATACAGAAGCATGGACAGACTGTGCAGGAGCTCATGGACAGGAGCCCATGAAAGTTTTCAAGCGAGGGAGTATGATGCAGGAGCATCGCCAACACATCAAGCGAGCCAGCGTGAGGCAAAAGACAATTGGACACACGCCAGCACAAATTTTGAAATCTCCTTGAATTTGTTGCATGATCTTAAATGATCCATTAAGATGAAGCGCACTTGTATGATGTAATCAGACCTTGAGCCTTTAGCTCTCGTCCTTAGTAGGTAGGAGGCATTTAAATTAGTTAATGCGGGTAGATAGAATTTAATTCTAGATTAGACAGCTTGAGAGCGCAAGAGGGAAACGGGATATAGACACCCTCATTGTGCATTGTAACATAATTCTGGAGAAGGAAGAGAAATAGCATGCAGAGAACTGTGTAAGAACACCCATGTACAAATATTTGGATTAATAGAAAGCTTTGATTCAAATTCATGGTTTGTGTTGTTCTCTGTGTATTGATGTTATGCTCATGAATGTTTGCTTCCTGTTATACATTTGCTTTGATATGTTGTGTATATGATTTAATGTTCTAGGTTGAAGTCTAAAAGGAAGAGGGAATGAGTTTCAATTGTTTCTCTATCTGAGCAAGAATTCCTGCAAGGAGTGCAGTCGAAGTGTCCACAAGGAGTGTGTTGACAGAGGGTTCAGATAGGTAGCATTTGCTCTTGTTTCCACAGAAGTGCAGTTGGGCATAGGAGTCATGCAAGGAGTGCGTAGGCCAAGTAAATTTCAGGGTTGCGAACCTGAGCGAGAGTTGAAAGACTGCTGCTGCAGGTGTGCGCAGATTCAAAAGGGGTTCAAGCACTTAGACGTGTTTGGAAAGTTTCCGCAAGGAGTATGAGCAAGAAGTATTTCTAAGAAAACATAGAGTCATGAGAAAATCTCAGGAGGTATAGAACCTTCGAGTAAATTGCAAGAGAAGCATAGGGAGTTTGTGTCGTGAAGTGTATAAACAAGCGTAGCAAGTGGTGCGCAGGTGGACAAGTCTTCGTGGAGGAGTACTTGGTTCATTTCACAAAATTCATTGGGAAAGATAGACGTTCGGTATTCTCCGAGGAGAATTCATGACATCCCGTGGGTCGTCAGATATGCCATAGGAGCGAGGAGGTCACAGTCACGTTCGGATTCCAAGCTCAGCAGATTTTGGACCGTAGGATCTTCACATAGATACCCGCCAGTCGTTGGATTGACCAGGAGTTGCACGGAGTTTAAGCTTCATGAATGGAAGGAGTAAAGTTTCGACTCGAGGTGTGGCCATCGGGATTTTGGCATTCGCAAAATCGAAAGTCCTGTGAGAAAGTGATCGAGGAAAATCCATGTTGGAAACCTCGTAAAGGATCAGCACCGTCCATCAGTTGGGACACGTGGACGAGATCGGAAGCCCCATCGGCATTTTGGTCATCGAAACTCACATAGGTAAGTGGATTTGGTTTATATAATTGACGAAACTCGAGGGTTGATCTGAACCGTCCATCCAATTGGGACGCGTGTCAAAAATCTGAGGGAAGTCGGGAATCGGCATTTCGCGAGTCAGGGAGACAAGGAGGACTTGCATTTCGAAATCGTGAATTCTGATTCTCCGAAAGGAGGAGAGCTCTGTGTGGGACCCTTCTAACGTCATCTCAGCATAACGAAGTATCAGGAATTTTCACAGTGAAAACCCCGAAGCGGCGAGGACCGTCCATCCTAGAAGACGCGTGGTGAGAACGAAGCTTTTCGGGAAATTTCCCGAAAGGAAAGGTTATCAATCGGGAAGTCGAGAATTGGGAAATCGGGGATTCTGTTGACAAGAGGTTTAGTGCATTTCGACATTCGAAACCCCGAATCCAGATAAGAGGCGAGACTACGGTCATATAAGAGAAGGTCGCATGGATTAGGGGCATATCCAGGAGGGCTAGAAGCACAAAGGGAACACATCGGGATATCGGATATCGGGGATTCGAGAATGCAAGTGTTTGTGACATCGGGGGTTTCGAAACCTCGAAACCCGATTGTAACTTTTTTTTGTGAACGAAGAAGGGATTGAGCCTAAAGGCTGAGAGGAGCCGAAAAAGACCTGTGGGTCAATTTCAAATAAAGATTCCAAGGGAGAATCGAAGTAGCCACTCCGGCTCGAGGGTAAAATTAGAACGATCCTTAAGACCAGGAGGTCAGCGCAGAGGTCTCTATCAAGGCATAGGGTGCGGTTTGTGTCATCGTTCCCCTTTCTGAGCTAGTTAAAAATGAAGACTTCAAAGGGTCCCTCTCCAAGCTGCTACAATCTGAGTCCCCCCAGCCTCCCTCTGACTCAGTGAATCTCCAAGATGAAAAACCAGCAGTTGTCCTAGGGCCCATGGTAGAATATAGAGATGATTCATCCCCTCCCTTCTACACATCCCTGAACATACATGATAAAGTGCTACATAACTGCCTCATGGACTCAGGGGCTTCCCATAACCTTATGCCCAAAATAGTAATGGAAGAGTTGGGACTGGAGGTGACAAAAGCTTATCATGATTTGTATTCTTTCGATTCAAGGAGAGTGCAGTGTCTAGGAGTCATCAAAGACCTGGTGGTTTCTTTGTTTAAGCTGCCCATGAAGATTGTGGTCATGGATATTGTGGTAGCTGACGTTCCCCCCAAGTTTGGCATGTTGTTGTCAAGGTCTTGGATTAAAAGACTTGGAGGAACGTTACAGATGGATCTCACGTATGCCACCATTCTGGTCTTTGGAGGGGAACACAGGAGGTTGTACAGAGAAGCCCAGCTAGCCTATATTGTCAGTGATGAAACAAACCCCACTAACCACCCCATCTTTTCACTTGACACCGAATTAGGGTCTAGTTTGTTACAAATCACTGGAACTCCTGAGGTCCCTTTACAGATAAGAAAGCAGCCCATTCTTAATCAGCAGATACCTCCTCCAACCACCTCTGTTTGGAATATGTTCTTTGACTGAGCTTCCTCCAGTATAGGCGCAGGCGCTGGAGTGATTTTCATATCGCCTTGTCAAGAGACCATATCCCTGTCATACAAGATGGAATTTGAAACTACCAACAATGTGGCAGAATATGAAGCTCTTGTTCTTGCTATGAGGGCTGCAAAAGAAATGGGAATTAAGGAGGTGTCAGTGTTTGAAGATGCAGAATTGATAATCCAATAGGTCAGGAATGTTTATCGGGCCAAGCATTCTCATCTCAGGAGTTACAGAAACGAGGTATGGGACCTGATTGATAATTTCTTCTCAGCTTTCAACATTACTTTTGTCCCAAGGGAAGAAAATACCTCGACCGACTCCTTAGCGGTCTCGTCTAGTCTGTTCAGGGTCCCTCTGCCACCGAAGATCCATGGTGAGGTCAAAATAAGATACAGACCATCCATCCCGGACAATGTAAAGCATTGGGAGGTATTCGAGGACAATATTGAAATCAAAATTTTTCTTCAGTCCATCGATGAGTTTTCAGAATTGCACATTGATCAGGATCCTGATTCCGAAGATGATCCTCCCTCTGAGGTATTCTTGAATAAAATCGTTAATCACCAGATTATTCAGCTACCTAGCAATCACATTCCAAGGGGACTAGTCTCTTTAGAAAGGTTGTTTGACAAGAATGATGTGGCAGTAAAGGGTGGTGTTTCAAATAGAGATGTTGATATAGCCGAATGCAACATTAGCACACAGGAGGAGCCTAAGTTTATCAAATTATCAAGCAGCCTAACCAGTGAACAGAGGATGGAATATACTGAGTTATTAAAGGAATTCATTGACATGTTTGCATGGGCCTATGAAGACCTCAAGACTTATGACACATCTGTCATTGAGCACAAGATCCCACTGAAAGAAGAGGCTAAGCCATTCAGGCAGAAGCTGAGACAGATAAATCCCATGTTGTTACCTGTCATGGAGAAAGAAGTGAAGAAATTGCTAGATGCCCAAATCATCGTCCCCTTGAGATATTCCGAATGGGTGGCCAATTTGGTCCCAGTAAGGAAGAAAAGTGGAGAAATCAGACTCTATGTTGATTTCAGGAACCTGAATAGGAGCTCAAGGAAGGACAATTACCCCCTGCCCAATATGGAACAAATACTGCAGAGGGTAACTTGTGCATCCAGGATATCCATGATTGATGATTTTTCTGGCTATAATCATATCAGTCATACCTGAGGACAGAGAAAAAACGGCCTTCACCACCCCTTGGGGCACCTTCATGTATGCAAAAATTCCTTTTGGATTAATGAATGCAAGGGCAACATTTCAGCGAGCCATGGACATAGCTTTCATTGGGGAGAAAGATAAGTTTGTGGTAATCTATCTGGATGACATAATAGTCTTCTCCAGGTCTGACAGAGAGCACTGCAGTCATCTGAGAAACGTTTTTTTGAAGTGTCGGAGGTTTGGCCTATCCTTAAATCCCAGAAAATATTTGTTTTCTATGAAGGAGGGGAAGTTATTAGGCCATATAGTATCAGCAGAAGGAGTGAATATTGATCCCAGCAGAGTGGAGGCAATTCAACCCCTGTCACTTCCCAGGTCTAAAAAAGAGGTCCAGGCCTTTTTAGGAAAGATTAATTTCATGAGGAGATTCATCTCAAATTTTGTTGAATGGGTAAAACACATCACAGCCATGCTCAGAAAGGGAAACGAAGTGAAATGGACCGTTGAACCCAGAGAATCTTTTGTCCAAATAAAGAGGGCACTAACTGAGGTGCCTGTGCTGATTAGTCCTAATTATTCCAAACCTTTCCTAGTTTTTTCTTTTTCTTTCTTCGATATGGTAGCAGCAGTGTTGTTGCAGAAAAATGAGGAAGGACGGGAGCAACCCATTTCCTTCTTCGGCAGGGCATTAAGAGATGTAGAGATCAGGTATGAAATCATGGAGAAGCAGGCCTATGCCTTAGTGAGAGCTTTCAAATATTTCAGAGTCTATGTCTTGCACTCAAAGGTAACCGCATACGTTCCTTCGGCTTCTGTGAAGGACATCCTTGTGCAGCCCGATATAGATGGGAGAAGAGGCAGATGGATCACTAGAATCCTAGAATTTGACTTGGAAATAAAGCCCACCAAGTTGGTTAAGGGGCAAGGTTTAGCCAAGTTACTAGCTGAATCCAATTATGAAGCCTTGGGCGTTAGTTTCATCAATACCTGCTCAGGAATTCAGCAAGCTGAGTTGCCCAATAAACGCTCTCAGGAAGGCGTATTGGTGGCAAAGTGTGCCTGGTATCATGTCATTTTGTACTTTCTACAGGAGTTGAAGCCCCCGGATGGAATGTGTAAAAGTAAGGCAAGAGATTTAAAGCTCAAGGCAGTTAGATATTGCCTCATTAGGCAAGTCTTATACTGGAGAGACCCCCTAGGAGTGTTGCTGAGATGTGTGAACCCACCAGAAGCCTATAAAGTTATGTTTGATTTCCACAGAGGCCTCTGTGGGGGGAATCATTTCTGGAAGACCACATCTCACAAAATCCTCAGGGCTGGGTATTACTAGCCCACTTTATTCGTTGATGTCAGCAGAGAAATCAGGGCCTGCATCAAATGCCAAAAGTTCTCAGGGAAACAGCATCTTGGGCCACTACCACTGAAGCCTGTGATAGCTTCAGCACCTTTTCAACAGTGGGGGATAGACTTTATCAAGGAAATTCATCCTCCCTCAAGTGGCCAGCACAGATGGATCCTGACTGCAACAGATTATTTCACCAAGTGGATAGAAGCTGCCCCCACCAGAAGTACATCCCACAAAGTAATTATCAGCTTCCTGGAGGATATCATGGCCAGATTTGGCTGTCCCAACAGGATCGTCACTGGTAATTTTGATTCTTTCAAATCTGAGCCTCTCATTAAGTTCTGTGAGCAGTTCCATATCTCGCTAATTCACTCCACCCCCTACTATCCCCAGGGCAATGGTTTAGCATAATCCTCCAACAAGGGCCTGATAAGGATCATCAAAAGACTATTGGAGGACAACAAAAGGGCCTGGGATTCGAAGTTGAAATTTTGTTTATGGAATGATCGAGTGACAACAAAGAAATCCCTGGGCACCTCGCCTTTTCAGCTGGTTTACAGAGCAGAGGCGGTTTTTCCCACTAATCTTGCCTTACCTGTGGCAAAGTTCTTTCAAGATTATGAAGGAGAGCCGGATCATATGATCAGAAGGATTCATCAGATAGTAGAAGTACAGTAGATCAGGGAACAGGTGAGGGACACAGCTCATAGTCATCAGCAAAGGGTCCAACGGGCTTTTGACAAGAAGGTCAGGAAGAAGGAGTTCGAGATCGGGGATTTGGTACTTAAGTGGGATGCACCCAGACAGGATAAGGGAAAACATAGCAAGTTTGACGCCCTCTGGATTGGCCCCTTCAAAATCTCTGAGGTCTTCTCAAACAACACATATCAGTTGCACGATATGGAGGGTGATGAGGTTTTCAACAGCCTAGTAAATGGGCATTTTCTGAAGAAATGTTTTGTTTGAGCCTTAGACAGCTCCTTTGTTTGTAAATATTGTCCTTTAGTTCTTTGTTCATTTTTTGTTTGTATATTTTTGGCTTAGTAAATGACTCCATAGCCCAATAACAAGGCACTGAAACTGCAGAATGAGTTCTTAGAGCATCATAGGAACGACTCTATCCCCCATGGAGCCTAATGTTAGCAACATTATTTGTCTTGGGCTCAAAAAACACCCAGGCCTGTAGGTTACACGGGAAGCGCCCCAGCGCAACATGGGAGAATCTCTTTTCCGATCATAAGTCAAGCGAGCAGGCGAATTTTTGATGTCAGCAGTCGAGATCCACCTACAAAATTGATCAACGTGCATCGAGATTTCAGGGCTGCCAAGTTGCCCGGGATTTAGCACGAAGGATAGACCCAATAGTTCAAGGCAAATCTGGGTCGTCCGATCCAGTTGAAACAGGTGGCATTTAGTCGGCGTATCGGGGATCGGTGTTTCGAGAGACAAGGAGCCTCCCATTCTTTACAGCTGAAATCGTCGATCGACGAAACGCCGAAAGCACCTTTGGAGCCAATCCCATAGTCCTAGCACCAGGTCACATCAAGTGAGCCTGTAAATGGAGGCAGCCGCCCTTTTATAATAGCAAATACTATCTAGGCCGTTCATCTGAAGGGCGCACGACGCACATCCATGTCACGTTGGCATTTGGGAGTTCAAGGGGTAAGCACACCTCGTCTTTGCACCTCCCAAAACCTCGAATCCTGAAACGCCGAAAACGCCCAGAATTAGGCTCATGGTTTTAGCGCCTGGTCACAAAGGAAAAGGCCTAAAGGAGGGGCGCTAATGTTTATCATTCGACGAGACGGGCCCCAAAGCGTCAAGAGTGATCTTAGCCGTTCATCCTGGATGAACACGTGGTGTGCGATTAGGTCCTCCCGGCATTTCGCCCATCGCGATTTCAAAGCGTAAGGAACAACTCTCTCATATCCCCGAAGTGCGAAACATCGAAGACGTCTCAGACCTGGGCCCACAGTATTGCCGAATCATTTCAGAATCGTCAGATCAGTGGGGGAACGTGTGGTGACCATTAGGTCCTCCCGGCATTTCGCCCATCGTGATTTTGAAGAAATAAGAGTTGCTCCTTCATATCCACGAACCCCGAAATGCCAAAAGCACTCTGGAAGATAGACGTAGGGTCATGGCCCGTGGTCACTTGAGAAAGTAAAAAGGACTTTACAAAGGAGAAGAACAAAAGTGTCGAGTTGAGTTTCAGAAGGGGACATTGTGTTCTCCAGATGTCGGCTCGACGTAATCTAGATCCCGATACCTACTGGGAATGAATGAAGAAGAAAGAGGGTGGTTGAAACCTCCCCTCACTCATTAATTGCAAAGTATGGGTGTCTCGGCTGAAATCCTGCCCGAGATGGTCTTGTGTACTGGTTCTTTTCATGGAAGCCGCACTGAGTCCTCGACTCACCAGGGAAGCATGCACATGCTAATTCAGCATTTAAGGGCTCAGCTACCCCCTGGTGCGAGCCATTTAAGATGGCGTATGAAAGAGGAGTGTAGGCCAGATTTGATTAAAGAGACTCCTCATACCAAAAGTCCAGTAGGCCTCTGTTGGGAAATTGTTTAGGAGTATATATACTTAGTTGTGATATTTTTCAACCTATCGATGGTTGAGCAAGGCTCCTGGGTTGTAAAACTTTAATGAAGCACTATTATTCTGGTTATGCATGGACTCTTGAGACTTCTTGTCTTATGAATTTCAGTTTCTTTCACGTCTTTGTTTACACTGTGTTAGAACGACTCAGAATTGGATAATCCAGTTGAGTTGTAACTGTTATAGGATGATGTAGATTCGATCACTGTAACAGTTGCATTGTTTCTAATCTGTCCTTGTGATTTTCTTAAGCGTTGAACGACTTGGAATTGGAGAATCCAGTCAAGTCCCCCTTTAAATTTCTTGAAGCCCTAAACCATAGGATCTCGCATTCAGAGTTTTTCTTCTACAAATTACTAAAAGGCCTGTTGCCTGAGGTAGCTTGTCCACTCCTCTCACCAAGTCTTCAACCTACTCATTTTCAAATCAACCTACTGACTGAAGTTAGATCAAGACCTCATGTGTTCCTTACACGCTGGACCTAGCCCCTGAGTTAGAGTGATATCTTCCTGAGTCTCTACCCATTTGATCACCCATTAAAAACTACTGTGACATAAAACTAATGGGCGTCAGGCTCTGCTCCTGCTGCAATCTAGGAGTGACTTCCGTCGCCAACAAGATCCATTAATATCTTGGTGCAATCTCCACCACCAAAAATATGAATATCAAAAAACTATAATCAGGATTTGGGGTTGCCTAATGATCTCGAAAATACATATCCCTCGCACAACAAAATACTTTCCCCTTTCCATCCATTAAACGTGAATCGCGATGGAACAAGTCGAACCATTAAAGGTGTGGTAGTGACAGCATGATTCGTGAATTGGGAGTAGGGAATCAAGATCATGATTCATGATTCTGACCAAACTATACGATGGACCCTTTAAACGTTTTCCCTTCATGTGAAATTTTAAAGTTTACTTTCCACCTCTCGAAAAATTAGCAGAAATAAAAATAAATATTGTTTATGGGTATATCATCAATCGTACTTCTGGGACGTGTTGGAAGGCCTTTGACGTGCTATGATGGATTCAATTTTGATATTTGGATGGGGTGACATCATGGTAGTTGTCAGACAGGCATTTTGGATACATTTTTTAGGAAAATCCTAAGTATGTAGGATATGCATAGCAGCAGAAGAAAGAAGACAAGGTAGGAGTGGAGTGTGTAGTAAAGGCACATGTAGGCTCGAAAGTGCACAGTAAAAGTATACTTAGCATAGAAAAATGCAAGAGAATAAAGCAGGAGAAAAGGAAGGAGAGAAATTCATCATGCCAAAAGCATAAAGACGTGCAAAAGCAGGAAGAACGACAATTGAGAGTGTGAAAATAGCATGCAGATGTAAAACTAGGAAAAGCAAGCCTGAATGACGAGTCAAAATGAGTTTTCATAAGTCAGAATGAGTTGTAATAGGGTTCTTGGGATAAGAAAAGTAGGGTTTTGAGCCCTAGAGTGAATGTATAAATAAGTAATGTGTCGGGTAGAATAGGTTGTTGAAAACGAGTGAAGAGAGGAAGAGAATAGATTGAATATGATAGAGGAAAACTATGTATGAGTGGATAAGGAGAGTTGTAGAGAGACACTTGCACTATAGAGAAGCTAGGAAAGATGGAGAGAGAGATAGAATGATATATCTATTG
This sequence comes from Picea sitchensis, assembly GCA_010110895.2. Lineage (NCBI taxonomy): Eukaryota > Viridiplantae > Streptophyta > Pinopsida > Pinales > Pinaceae > Picea > Picea sitchensis. The sequence continues at coordinate 13,292 of SNQJ01S0085611.1, read as the reverse complement.
TAAGCGTAGTGCGCAAGCCTGAGACGATTAAATAAAGAATAATAAATAAGTCAACCATTGTGGACATAGCCCAAATTTGGGTGACCCACATTAACTATTTTGTTCTCTTTCCTTTTTATGTGATTGATCATGAATATTTTATTTATCCATGTTAGACTAGATTTGTCTACTATATGATAATTGTGTTGTAGTTCTGAATGTTACAGTAAATGGTTTATGTTTCAATCTACAGTATAATGCTACTATATAATTGAATTCACTAAGTAACCAAGGAAGAACAAATATAGGATAATGCACACAGAACAAATAAGTAAGAATGAATAAGATGATCACCTGCCATTCCCTCACTACTATAGAAACTCAGTTCTTGTAGCCCCAATAGATGCCTCGGGTGAGACTTCACTTGTATGCAGGTGATGTCAAAATCACCGGTATTTGAAGGGATTTTTTGGTTGAAATAACATGAACCTAGGGTCTTACAACTACACACTAACAAATGGTTACGTTTCTGGGACCCAAAATCCATGATTGAGTGAATGTTTTGAAGGTCGAATAAGAAAGAGATCTCAAAATGGCTAGAAGGGAAGGAAGGAGAATTTGCAAGAAAAGAGAATAGAAACCCTTAGATGAGCGATGAGCAATGGATGCAAAGCTATGTGTACACAGAACAGCATGAGTTTTTCTTTGGAGAATTTCTAATTATTTTGACTGAGTGGTTAGAAATATTAGTGGATAATACTAGAAGGTATCAAACCATAGTGTCAAGGAACTAGACTGCTAAGTTGGTAAGAAAGATGAATTTTGTAAGTAATAAGGCAGTTGATTTCTGGTTGGATAGTATATTGGGAGGTTATATTATAGAATTTGTAGTGGATTGTACCTAGTCATACAATGTTGCAGAAAGGGATTTCTTCAAAGGCCTGTGTGGAAGGTTCATGAAATTGTTGGGTATGTGGATAAAGATGTTGTTGTGGAACATGTGTGTGATGACAATGGAGTATGATTTCTAAGGGGATTTGTGCACATAGGGAAACTGAGGGATGAAAATAGGATCATTTGAAGTTAGGAAAGAATGAAAGAAGGGAGGTACCAAGGATGTAGAGAACCGAAGAAGTTGTATCAGAAGAAGAAGACAAGTTTGGAGTAATGTGCAGTGGAATAAGGTACAAGAGGAAAAATAATGGGGCTGAGAAAGGAGAGTCATGTAGTGAGGTTGAGGTAAGAGAACCTTGTGCAATCTCAAATCCAGGTGGATATTTTTGGCCACCCACCTATTCCAACTGGCTCCTCTTGAAAAAATTTAGTTCAACACGTTCTTATATACTTATTTGTAATTGTGGGTTCTACACTTTCAGGGTTTTCTGAATCCCTACACATATTCCATGGGGATACTGGTGGCCTCCCACCTAATCCAACTGGATTATTTTGGATGTTTTAATGTCAGCACATCTTTTTGTACTTCTAGGGCCGTTTTGGGGCCCTAAATAGTGGTTTTTTTCTTGCCACGGTCAAACTATAGACAGAGTTAGAGTTTGATAGAGTAATGTACATTTATCGAAAATGCCTTTCCAACGGGCTATAACGCGCCTAAAACAGAGGTCGTATGAAAAAGTTACAAACTCGGGAAGTTCAGCTACCAACTTACCCATAGGGACCCACATGAATTTTGGTGTTTCACCTCCTAGGGTTAGGTTTTTGGATGTCTAGGGTTTTGAAATTTATGAGTAATATTAAAAATACCTATGGAGCCTCATTGTAATCATTTTTGTTTCTACTAAGACGGATCTATGTAGCAGCCACATCTCTTCTCAAAGATAACTACCACCATTCGAGCAACTTGTTTCAGTTTTGCAGTTTTACAATTTCATCCTATTTCATTTGTTCAATAGAAGATATTTTTCACTGGATATATCTGTTGTTCTCCAAATATCTGTGTTTATTTTATTCATTTTGTTAATCAGTTCATTTCACTCCTAAATATGGATCATTGGTATCAGAGTGGTCTTCTCTTCATTTATTTTTCTGCGTGCATGTCCCCGACAAGATCTAGGTACAAGAAGTTGGGACTCGAACCAATTGAGCCTTTGCAAGATCAATCGCATCGAGCCCTGTTATCCCCCACTTTCATGGATAACTAGGAGATTGTGTCTCGAGGTCCACAGGTCCTAGACATGGAGTACCGAGAGAAGGATTGACTTTAGCATGGCCTTGGAGGGCCCACCTTTTCTTTCTTCCAGCATCTTTATCTTCTCATAAGCAATAGTATCCACCACCATCGGCTTGGTCCTATTGCAGAGATGGTTATTGCTCCATGAGGTAATTCATCCAGGTATCATGGTATGTGTCACTTTGATCATCAAAAACCTTGAATATATGCATTTGATTCCTTTTATTTCTAATGACTGCTTGGATCTTACACTTGCCCACTTGACCATGTCTGGGGGGATTGACAGAGTGCCCTAGTAAGCCTGTGTCTGTAGGTTTTGGTTTTCCACTCGAGGGATTGATAAAAATCCATCGTCCACTCCCTTCACAGCATCACCTTTTTCATCCTGTTTCTTGCTCACTTGTCCCATTCCACTTGTCTGGGCATTAGGTTGACCTATTTTCAGGACTGCACCTTATCTCGTGGGAAGAAGGGGCTAAAGTCCCAGAAGGTAAAATAAAGTTGGTAAAAGATAAAAGCCTAAAAATAAAACATCAAGATGCTTCGCCCAGGGATCCCTGAGAAAGCAATCAAAGGATTCTCAGCAAGAAACAAGAGGGAACCGGAAAAATAATAAAACAATACCTAACCAGAGGGTAGGGGGTCTCATCACAAGCTAGCCTATTAGGTCCATGGGTACCTAATAGTATGACATTTCCACCAGCTGGTTATCACGCCAGGTCAATGACTCTTGGTTGCATGTCCAAGGGAAAGGGGGTCTCATCACGAGCCAGCCTTCTCATTTCTGTGAAAGTACTTGTGGGTAATTTTGTCACCATTGGTCACCATGCCAAGGCAGTGTCCCCTGATTTGATCTTGAACAAAAAATAAAAAAGCAACAAAAGATAAAATAACAAAAATAATAAAAGGCAAGAATAGGCTTGGAAAGAATGCATCCATGACAGGTACAGCTCGCCTTCTAACAAAGGCACCCACAGGTAACATTTCCTACATCCTTGGCCCTCATTTCACCCAGATGTTGGGACATCCATTTACCACATCACCCACTTACATGGCTTGGATGAGGTCTCTTCCAGAACTTTCCTTTTCCAGTGGACACTAGCCCAATAGGATGCCTTTTCCTTTTCTTTGAACCTGTATTGAAGGCTTGTGTAACGTCTTTGATTTGTTAACTGATGTATTAGGTATTTTATGCACATGTTTAATAATATTGATGATGAGATGTGATTGACATTGCTATGATCCCCATGATTGATGAGCCCATGGAGGGTGTAGCCATTGATGTGCAGGACCATGCCCGACAGATAGGTACCACTTTGGACTGGTACACATGGGGAGATGATCAGTTCAGACCTCCATGGGGCTGAAGATCCCATCAAGTGGATGTTGAGACCCCATCAGGGGGTAGAGACAGGATAGATATGGATCAAGAACTTTGCACTGGAGAAGAAGAGGGCGTTCCACCAAAGGCACTTCGGCGGAGCTTGACCTAGGGGGATTGACCCTCTTTCAGTAGAATGTTGGCCTTGGAAGGCCTGGGACGTCACCCTTGATGACCATGATGTCATCCAGCCTATTGGACATCTTGGGAGGCAGACTGAGTAGTGTTGGCATGTGTGGCATGATGGAGGAGCCCAAGGAGGGCTAACGTTTTTCTCCAGGATGCTCCATTTTCCCTAAAAGTGGCTAACGTCTCCTTTGGAGGGGCTCGATGTCTCTTTTCAGCTTGATTAGGGTTTTAAATTGAAATTTTAATGTAAAACAATATGATTTTAGTATTTTGGCCTTGTCAGCCTTTTACATGACCTAAAATGTAAATTTAGATCATGATACTGTATAAATGAAGGATTTTCACCTTCATTTTTTCATCACAATTTACTCACTCCATAAGGAGGTCTGAAATTTGCGCCCTCTCTTGGGTTATTGCCTCATTTAGTGATGTGTACTTGTTGGGGGATATTTTTGGCATAGTTTGGCATTTATCTTAATGGAAGGTGTTACAACTAGAGTTTGCAATGCATTTTCTTGATGATATGTAAGTACTTTTCTGCAAAACTTCTTGAATGAATGGTTGTAGTTTCATTTATTTCATATGTTTATACTTTTGCTGGATAAAAACCCTAGGTGAAAATCACACAAGTAGGTCCTTGTCTCATGTCCCCATTGAGGAAATTTTAAGCCGTTGATTGAAGAAGAAGAGAGCCTAGATGTAGCTACACTCTCTCTCTCTCTCTCCATTTATTGCTAGTCGTACTATCTATAGGTCAAGAAGAAAATGACGCCTTAAACCTAGGTCTACTACGCTTTGGATCAGTTTGTTTTTAGGGTTTGTTGAAAGAGCCATGTTGTAGCAACACTCTGCGTCATTGAACCTTCCTATCTTGGTTTTATGCTTTGTTTTCATCTAGCCGTGATTGCCACCAATTTAAGGAAGGAGGAGAGAGCACCGAGGCCTATTTCTCCTACACCAAGGTGAGCCTCTCTCCCCTAGGGTTTTGACTCTGAGGCCTTGCCTTAGCAACACCTCAAAGCTTCACCCTCTAGTCCTTAGCCATTTTGACTTTTGACTCCTTTACCTCTTGTGTCCTTCATTATTTGACTCCATTAACCCTAAGGCACTGATCCTTAAAGACCTCATGCAGTGAAGTGAACCTAATAAAAACTACTTTCAAAACATTGAATGAAACCCTAACTACACTAACCCTAGATAAGAAACTAATCCTATACGTTGTCGTCATATTTAGCTAGTGCATATAGACGTTTTCTTTATGAGAAATTGAATAATGATTAAAGGCATTAATTGAATGAAGTGTTGATTTATTGCATTGAATGCCACGTTATTCCAATATTTATTGAAGAAGTGATGTTATTTCATTGTTATTTTATAAACATTGAATTCATCAATATTTGTTGTCAAATTGCTTATATGTTTATCAGATAGTCGTTGATTTATATGAAGTACTAACCCATTGAGCTAGCTTGCACATTTCAGTTTGTTGTTGCTTTGTCTTAGGCAGGTATATCTCATTGGGGAGTTTTACTTTACTGGCCTTCTGGACGGAATATCTGCTTGGTGGTGATTTCTGAGGGGGGAATTGCTACTTTATCCTGTAATCCTTTGCCTTCTAAAAACCCCAGGTCACCGGGGATAACTCCCCTAGGCCTTACCACCCTAAAGAGAAAGAACCATCCCATTGTGGTGACATTGGGTGGGATTGGTTCCTGTTATGCAAGTTTAACCTTCAAACCTCAAACCTTTTATCCTTGCTACAAACTGAGCGATAACATTTTGGCGTCATTGTCAGGGAACACTGAGTCAATTCTCCTCAAGACGACACTTTTCAGTAAGCCTTGCCTCAAGAGTCTTTACCTTACAAGCTTACCTGGCGACTCTGCTTAGGGTGTTTTCCCTTTTCCTTTGATAATTTCAAGCAAATTATCTGGCGACTCCACTAACCTTTTCCCAAATACCACCTTACTTTCAATTGTGATATTTCCAAATTATGGGATCATGCAATCCTGGGAATGATTGTATCCAACTATTGATTTCAAAAGCCTTCAAGGATATCCCACCCATTTGAATGTAAAATGGTCAAACAACCTCCCAATATTTTGGGGCCTCCCAACCCCTCACATCATAAAGTTTTTAGAGTATATGAGTGAGGTAGATTTGGGAGGGGAGGATGCTCTAATAAAACTTTTCATACTCTCTCTGCCATCCTTCTTGCAAGTCTGGTTTAAGGGTTGTTTCCAAGATAGGGGTATATCATCTTTCATACACCTCATCAGTAGGTTTATTGACTTTACCAAACCACGTTGCCAAATGTATGAAGATGCCCTTCAGAATCTCACAATAGCCTTGGAAGACGGAGGATTCACTACTAAGATTGTGGGAGATCTCAAGAATGCATATCATGTTCAACATCAAGGACCCTTTGATGTGGAAGAAGAGATTTATGAAGAACGTTATCAACCCCTTAAAGAGGAGAAATATATATCTCATGATTCAATAGAATGCAGGAAAGATATAACTAGAGAAGTGAATTATGAGGATGAAGCACCAGTAACCACTCCTCAGTCTGATGAAGCTCTCCAACACCCTATCCCTCCTCCACAAGGTGAAGAGAATGAGGTAAGTCATTTTCCTTTCCAGTATTTTGATGATACCTTGTTCTATGATTCAGAGAGTGAAGAAGAAATGAAACCCTTGGACAAGCTAGATCTCAAAACTGAAGATGTAGAGGAATATCTTCCACCTGATGAAGTTATCCAAATACTTGAAGCTCCTGCATAGGAAGGATTAAGCAAGGTGATTTGTTTCCCCTTCCAAAATTTTAATCATTCTTTATCTTATGATGTGGAGAGTAAAGAAGAATTGGATGTTTTAACCCCTTCATGTTATGATGATGACTTTGTTGATAATTTTGCTAAATTCATACATGTCGGGAAACATAGATGGGATATGATTGGATATGATGGCGATCCCATGTACGCCATTGATGGCCCTTTCAAAAATCTGTCTTTGCATTTATCACATGAAGTTACTAATAATTTTTACATTTGGCAACAAGAACCTGACTTTATTCAGACACCCAAGGATGACTTGATTCTATGTTCTCCGAATAATTTTCGGTCATACCTTGAGGACTTTGTTGACTATCCATCTGAGCACTTAGATTTATCCTATGAATAAATTTATCAACCTTCGTTCTGATTAGATCTTGATGAAAGAGAAGAGGTTGATTCCATGAAATGGGATGCTTGTGATAAGGTTTTCTACCTCCCTTTGATTACTTTACCTTGCTATGTCACTAAAGGTATGGTTTGGAAACATGTCCCTTATCCCAAGTCTCCTATAAGAAAAAACCTCATTCTAGATTTTAGGGGAAATTTGAGTACCTCAAGAAGAAGCTTATTTTCACAGCATTCTAGCTTCCCCTTAAGGAATTTTCAGTCATCCTTTCATCTCTTGCTAAACCTTTCTCAGGCCTTAAGTTGTGAAGACGTCCAAGGTAGCCAGCATTCAAATTCCTCGAGTCAGTCTCCTGAACCATTGACTTTTCATGATCCATTTCTGAGATGGATTGAGAACTCTCCTGAGAGTATGTATTGGGATCACTTTTTCCCTCCCACCCGCCTCCATGAGTGAGACTTTGATATTTCCAATGATATGATATATATTCTAACGTATGTCCTTTTTGTGCTTGACTTATCACTATTTTGGTTTATTATGAAGCACAAAGGCATGTATCATGGGACGTTGTTGGATTGGCTTCACTGGTCGTTTGACTATACCCAAGATCCATCCAACAGGTAAGTACAATTAAGTAGTTTACATTCACATTTACACTATTGATTTTTTTATTTCAGTATATATATATATATATACACTAGGGTGGAATTACCACCCCAATTGTGTTATCGATGCTTCTATTGAGATCGAGTAGGTCAGCAGTTTATGCCAGAGATGCTAAGATTCTCATGTGCTCTATGGTGAGCACATGTCCCTGAGTTGGAGCCAAATGTTATCCCCCACTTTTAGGGATAACTAGGAGATCATGTCTCAAGGCCCATGGGTCCTAGACATGGAGTACCGAGATCAGGATTGACTTTAGCATGGCCCTGGAGGGCCCACCTTTTCTTTCTTCCAGCATCTTTATCTTGTTAGAAACAACAGTATCCACCACCATCGGCTTGGTCCTATGTCAGAGATGGTTCTTGCTCCATGAGGTAATTAGTCCAAGTATCATGGTATGTGTCACTTTGATCATCAAAAACCTTTAATATATGCATCTGATTCCTTTTATTTCTAATGACTTATTGGATCTTACACTTGCCCACTTGACCATGTCTGGGGGGATTGACAGAGTGCCCTAGTAAGCCTGTGTCTGTAGGTTTTGGTTTTCCACTAGAGGGATTTCTGAAAATCCATCGTTTTCTCTATTCACAGCATCACCTTTTCATATTGTTTCCCACTCAATTGTCCCATTCCACTTGTCCAGGCACTGGGTTGACCTATTTTCAGGACTGCACCTTATCTTGTGGGAAGAAGGGACTAAATCCCCAGAAGGTAAAAGCAAGTTGGTCAAAGATAAAAGCCTAAAAATAAAACCTCAAGATGCTTCACCCAGGGATCCCCGAGAAAGCAATAAAAGGCTTATCAGCAAGAAATAAGAGGGACCCAGAAAATAAATAAAACAAGACCTAACCAGAGGGTAGGGGGTCTCATCACAAGCCAGCCTATTAGGTCCATGGGTACCTAGCAGTATGACATTGCCACCAGCTGGTTACCATGCCAGGTGTTGTGGGTGGGAAATCCCTCCTATGGACTAGCACTAAGGGTTTTATCATGCATGTAGAAATGACCTAAAGATTCTTACTTTTTACCATCATCCCATGCCTAGACCCCCATTACTCATATGTAAATACAAGGCTCAAGACATTAAGTTGACATACCTTATTTTTCGTGTTTGATGTCGATCCCTTTTCGCGCTTGGTCATTCTTTGACTGCAACGCTCCTCCCAATGCTGACCTGCATTCTCTAAAGAAAAACAAAGAACTCCACATGCATTTGATATATGAACTAACGGGTTAGAGATTTAATCAATAATACAATCAATATTCCAATAATGACAATCTCATGTGGCTGGACGGGAAAATAAATTATTTTTTTAACTTCACAATGATACCTTACAATGATAAAGTCAGCTACTGCTCCTCGATCCTGGTCCTGGGCTCTTCTTCCACTGTCTTCCAACTGCTTTTCTCTATACTTCTCTTTTCACAAGGATGGCTAAAGGTTGGGACAAGGGGAATGCTCAATCAGGTATAGTTTCTTTACTATGATTCTCCTCTTCCAAATGGGACCCCTAACGCTTCTTTTATAGGCTAGAAGAAGCTAGGTATTTGGTCAAACTTTCAGCCATGCATGGCCGAAAGGTTTAGTTAACTTACCCAAAGTTGTGTGTTCCGTCAGCAACTTTCCTTTTTTGGTGCTTTTGTAGGTACACGCGGGCTTTCTTGGGTCAGCTAGCATGTACACGCATGCAGTAATGTAGCAGTGTGTGTGGGCCTTTATAAAAGGGGTTTTTAAGAAGAGTTGTTCAGCAGTGTTTTGGCAAAGAAAGAATCTGAGATGGCCTGATACCAAGTAAGCATGTCTGGTGAAAATTAGGGTTATAATAGATGCCCCCTAATGTGTGAGGTCAGAAGAGCATATAATGGCTGAAATACATTAACAATCTTCACCGATGTGCCAAACAAGTGAGCCTAGGGACCAGAAATCGGGAGGTGTCATCTGCAAAATAATAATTGTCACCCATGCTCGGGATAAAATCTTCACCCATGCTCGGGATAAAATAAAATCATGGCTACCAATAAAATACACTGTAGATCCATGTCATATAACTATATAGCCACGAGCAATACACAACGGAGCTACATATCGAAATCAAAAATATCTACGTGTAGAGTATCCATCTTCTTAGAAGTTGATAAGGCCCGATGGTTGGGGATGAGGTCTTCAGAGCTCGAGCAACAATTTCAAAATCTTCAAAACTTGGGTGACTCATTATGCTACCAATAAATAAAATACTTTTCCCTTCCTCTTTTTGGGGTATATATGATTTTTTTTGTCTTTTTCAATAATTTTGGAAAAATAATAAAAGAATGTTACGTTACAAAGGAGGAACGAGTGTTGCAAACATACAAGTTCAGGGTGTAGGGACAAGACTGGTGTTCAAAGTAAGGACACTTGGGAAAAATCCTCCAGGGGCCAAAAGTGTCAAGATGCAGAGGCAAAGTGCTACAGGGCTTGCGTATAAGGCATGCTTTAGATGGTTCAGTTGAGAGCAACATGGAGCCGGCATTAGGCCAAAGACGCAGGTATGCAAATGCAATTAATACAACACACAATGGTAATGTCCTTCGATGTGAGTTTAATAATCCCAGAGAAGGTAAGATCGAGGGTTTTTCATATTTAGAGAGTCTGAAAAAACATAAAAGGAGACTCCACTAGGGTACATTTTTCGAAGGTAGTCTATTCGGTTCGAAAAATGGGTAAACTAGCACTGAAAAGATGTCTATTCAAAACCATTTTAACGAGTGTGATAAAGACAAGATCACTCAGCCATTTTTTATTTTTTAAGGAGTCTGAAAAAATCTTAACTATGGACTCCATTAGGAATGTTCTTCTGGACCATTTTAACAAGTGTGAAAGAATAAGGTCACTCGGCGATCTTTTCAATTTTAGGGAGTCTGAAAAGAGCTTAACTATGGACTCCGTGGGGCTTCCTTTTTCGTACATTTAGTCCCTCAAGCCCGAAAAAGGCTTAAAATGATACCTGAGAGTACTCTTCTAGAGAACTGAAGTTCCTTAGAGTATACCTTTGTTCGTATAGTTGACCATCCGAATTGAAAAAAAGGTAAACTACCACCGGACAGACGTGACTTCAAATTTTAGTTTAACGAGCGTGAAAGGCCACAAGATCGCTCGAAAATATTTTCATGTTTAGAGGGTCTGAAAAGGGCTTAAAAGAAGACCTGTGTAAGGAACGTTCTTCTGGACCAATTTAACGAGTGTGAAGAAACAAGGCCACTCGGCAATCTTTTCATCTTTAGGGAGTCTGAAAAGGGATTAAAGAAGACTCCATGGGGGCTACAACTCATGTATGAAACTGGTTCAGGTAGAGCCTGTTGCTAGGCTCAGACCAGGAGTCTCTTCGATAGTCAACTTGGGAAGTATCCTAGAAGGGAAGAAAACAGAAACCACAGTGTAAGTCCTCCTGCGGGATAGAAATTGTAGTCATGGCTTTAAGGATAGCCTCATCTGAAGGTAATTCAAAATCTAAGAAATCATGCAAACGAGGGTCGATAGTCCCAAAGGGTGAAGTAAACTGGCCATACTCCATATGACGATGGAGTCTCTGACCAGGACTGACAGAGTCTTTCAGCGAAGAATCACAATCACGAGGGCTTGAGGATCTACGAACAACGAGATCAGACTCAAAAGGATACTCAAGCCCACTTGGACCAAGAGGGAGAAGCAAGGGCTCCCATGCCCCCATTGGATACACCAATGGATCAATTGTTGATTCTAAGTCTCGAGAAGGAAAACATGATCGCACAAGTTCCTTCTCATAAGCAATTGAGCATCGAGGATAAGATGCCACATAGTTAACCCGTGGTAGGGTGGAGTCTACACGAACACTAGGAACATATAAAGGGGCAGCCCGAACTAACGTTGAATTAGGATGGTGATTATCAGACGCCAGTTGGTTAACAGTGACAATGCTTCCATTGTGAGGGAAGTGCATCACCTAGAAGAGCGTAGATACCATAGTGTTCATGGCATATACATAATCATGCCTGAGAAGTATATTGAAATCTAACGAGCCTTGCACCACTATAACATCAACGCGAACAATATTCCCTCCTAACGAGATAGGAAAATGAGGAAGAATCCCCAAACATTCACTAGGATGTCTATCAAAATCCAACAGCTCATGTGAAGCAGATACAAGCTTGGGAGAACCCAAGACTTTCCAAACCGAGGAGGATAAAATACTTGCAGAAGCTCCTTCATCCACAATACATCGATAAATGTTTGTTGAATTAACTTCGAACCTTATTTGAAAGGGCATGGAGGAAGGAAGACGAGGCTCAAAAAGGTCATTCCAATCAAAGGAAACCATCCTAGGGCTTGGAGGGGGTGTGCTCGGAATGAGCAAAATGCCCCCTTGTTCTGAAAATACTAAACCGGAAATACTAAAAACATAGTCGGTAGACACATCACTCCTCAAGAGAAGAGTGGGATCAATCGAAGACTGCATCAGCGTGACCACTTTCTCAACCAATGGTTTCATAGGCTGAGAGACTACAAGGTCTAAAGGCACCTCACCCCTCAAAAGAGGAGTGGGATCAGTTGATGACTGCATCGACATGACCACTTTTGCAACCAATGGATGAATAGGCTACAAGGAAACCTCAAAAGACTCAGAATCAGAAGAGCTTGCAGATAGGGACCACAATATTTGTACCTATGGAATGCCAGGGAACAAATGAGTAAGGTGATATCCCTTGCAAATCTTACAAGGGAACTTAGGCTTATGTCCTATCTGTCTAGGTTTCTCAATAGAATCAATACTCCCAGCATGACTAGCAGTGGTTGGTTTCACATCTCCAACATGACTTGCAGAGACTGGTGATGGGTTGATAACTTGACTTGCAGAGGCCACAGACCTATTACTAGTATGACTAGCAGTGACTGGTCTCTTTCCCCCAGCATGGCTTGCAGAGGGTGGGTGTGTTCCCCCAGCATGACTTGCAGAGGCTAGGTGTTGATCTTCAACGTGAGTTGTAGAGGTTGTTGACCTATCTCCAACATGACTCGCAAAGGTTGGTGATTTCTTCTTCCTATTCTTCCTCTTTCTATTTCGTTTAGACTTTCGGTTACTAGTAAATGTACTTTCACCAGAGGCGGGAGAAGGAGGAGGGGAAGACTTTGCTGACAAAGAAACATAAACAGGGTGCTCATGAATTAAGGTGCTTAACTGAGAAGGTTAAAGAGCATTTGGGACATTTGGAATGGTACACAACCAAACCGGTAATCCCACATTCAACCCAGGAATGTACAAAGTGGCCATCAAAGGGACACCAACGTTTCTGAAGAAGGGAAAAGCACAAGAATCCCCTTGAGAAGGGGTTCCTTGGTTGGTATGGTCGGGAAAATTAGCCATGAATATCCTATGCACAGGTTCTCCCCTTGCGGGATCGTTCAAGTATATAAAAGTCTCACGCACTGACTCTAGAAAACTAGTGGTATCAAAACAATGCCTATAAAGAGGCGGCTCCATGTTTCTAAGCGGAAGACCAAAAAGTCCTCACAACCAGCGAAGTGGGCAGTCTACCACCCTAGGTCAGAGACCCAAATCCACAACTGACTAACTCACTATGGAAAACTAAGGAGCACAAAGCACACACTAAAATCTCCTAAAGGCAAATCAAGCAAATGACTAACTAGTTGGAAGAATAGTTACAACAACCAACACTAGAGAAACTTACCGGTGCAAGTGAAACTCGAACACGGAAGCACCCTCTAGGTATAATATGAAAAGCATGGCCCGA
>SNQJ01S0085610.1:19248-34242 GCA_010110895.2 Picea sitchensis | reverse complement strand
CCAATCTAAGGGATTAAGTCTAAAGTATTGGGCGAAAGCCATCAACTGTGCAAATTACATAGTAAATCGCACTCCCACAAAGGCTCTTAAAAATATAACACCAAAAGAAGCTTGGACTAAAATTAAACCAAATGTAAGTCACTTCTGTGTATTTGGCAATATAGCATGGGCTCACATTCCTGATGAGAAAAGGAAAGTATTGCAGCCTAAACGTGAGAAGTGTATATTTGTTGGTTATTCTGAAGATGTCAAAGGTTATAGACTTCTTCAACCACATTGTAATAAAATTATTATTAGAAGAGATGTTAAATTTTTTGAAAATCTTTTGGCCTGCGAGCCTAATTCGACGATTGTGCCTTCTTCGGCCTGCGAGCCATCTTCGGCGTTTATGCCTTCTTCTGTTACTATTCTTCAGATGATGACAGTGAGGATGAAAATCCACCTCCGCCTGCTGACCTTCCTCCAGAGGAGTCCTTTGAACCTGAACCAACACCAACTCCACCGCTTCCTAGATGGGTCTGTTCAACACGAGAAGCAGTTGGTGATGTTGGCGGTGATCCTTCAGATCAGCGTCGGACACGTTCACAGTTCCAGCGAGCCTCTTCTCTTTTGGCTCAAGTTTCAGAGACATTTGCAGACGCTTTAAGTCATCTAGATTGGGATACAACTTACAACAATGGATGAAGAGTATCGTTCTTTAATAGCAAAAGATACTTGGGATCTTGTACCTCTTTCAAAAGGACGAAAACTTGTTCGATGTAAATGGGTCTACAGAACTAAGTATGCATCAGATGGAAGTGTTGAAAGACACAAGGCTCAGTTAGTTGCCAAAGGATTTTCCCAAGTTGAAGGAATTGAATATTATGAAACCTTTTCCCTTGTAGCCAAAACGAATTCCATCCGCCTTGTTCTTACCCTTGCTGCCTCACATAAATGGGAGGTCCATCAGATGGATGTTAAATCTGCCTTCTTGCATGGGGATTTGCAAGAAGAAATCTACATGGAAGAACCTCCTGGCTATGTCTAGAATGACTCTATCCTTGTTTTTCGCCTTAAGAAATCTCTTTATGGTCTTAAGCAAGCTCCCCGAGCTTGGTATGCCAAAATGGACAACTTTCTTATTGACACAGGATTTTCTAGATGCCATTCTGATCCTAATGTCTATACCAAGAAAGTAGGAAGCAATCTCATAATCCTTGTCCTTTATGTTGATGACCTTATCCTTATTGGTAGTGACTCAAACCTTTTAAACCATGTGAAAACCATCCTTAAGAAGAAATTTGAAATGACAGACTTAGGTTTTTTGCACTATTTTCTTAGCCTCCAAGTTTTGCAAACCAATGAAGGAATTTTTCTTTCCCAATGTAAGTATGCTTGTGACCTTCTTCGTCGCTTTCACATGGAAGATTGTAAACCAACCCCTTCTCCCTTCCAGTCTGGAGTCAAGCTTGCTGCCACCTTGTATCGTCAGTTAGTTGGTAGCCTCTTACACTTGACTCATACCGGTCCTGATCTTTCCTTTGTTGTTGGTCTTGTTGCCCGGTATATGAAAACACCCTATGAAAGCCATTGGAAAGCAACTAAAAGGATACTTCGATATGTCCGAGGTACAATTCAGTTTGGGATACATTACAGTTTAGGGGGGGCTCCTTTATTGGTTGGTTTCACTGATTCAAATTGGGCTGATGACCCTGATGATCGAAAGTCTACTGCAGGTTATGTTTCAGCCTTGGTTCAGGACCTGTCACTCGGGCATGTAAGAAACAATAGGCTATTGCACTTTCTTCAACAGAAGCAGAGTACCGAGCAACGGTAAATGCAAGTCAGGAAACCTTATGGCTTCGATAGATCCTTTCATAGTTCCTATTCCAGCAACAACATCCGACCAGCCTTTGGTGCAACAATCAGAGTGCCATCAAGCTCGCCAAAGACCCAGTTCAACATCAGTGCAACCAACACATCGAACTACACATGCACTTTATCAGAAAACTCATCCATGATCAAGTTATTGAAGTGCTCTTTTTCCCTACAGAAGATCAAGTTACATAATTTTTCACAAAGTCTCTTACAGAAGCGAAGTTTTCCAAACTTCAATCTATGATAGGAGTTCAAGAAGTTGTCATTAAGGGGGATAGGCTCTAATGCCTCCATTCTTCTCCTATTGTGTCACTATTGTAAATCCTTCAATCCTATCCCAATTTGTTCTTAAGGGGGGATGTTAGGATATTTAGACACTTAGGAGTTAGTTAAGATCTACTTGGTCTAATATGTCGATTAGGTAAAAGTGTGTTTCTTAGTGTGTTTTTTTAGTATGCATTAGTATGTATTTGTAGTTAGAAAATTTGACAGTTACGATATGTTCCCGACATAAAGTGATTCGACGGTTCATATTCTCCTTGATCTTAACGACTACATTGATCCGTGGCTTAGCACCCGATTGGTCCATGATCTCTATTTAAAGAGCATGGAAGGTCATTTGTCGATGATCGATTGTGAGAAACTCTCTTGTAAAATCTCTCTGTAATATTTTTCTTTTGCATTAATAAACTGCTCCAAGTGGTCGCGTTGGTCGGGGCCGTGGATGTTTCCCTGTAGGGGTTTTACCACGTCAAAACATTGGTGTGTTGATCTTTGATCTGGTTGTGCGAGTGGTTACTGAAGGCGTTCGTCCTCTTTTGGAATACCTATCTTGTTGAACAAAATATTTAATTAAATGGAAAAATAGGGGATTAGAAGATGTATCGTGGGTGTCCGAGCAGGAGCTAGCACGCTAGCGAAGTTCTTCAACCTCTGAACCAGTTACCACATGAGTTGGAAGCTCATGATTTTTCTTACCGGGGGTATCTGATGCAAGAGCATCCTTGGCCTCGGGCAATCCCCATCACCAAAAACATTTTTTTATTTCTGTGCAAGTAGATGTAGGAGTAATAAGTACCTTGTTGTTACTTTTATGTTGTTACTCTATGTAATTGTTGCGATTCCTATGTTTTCACTTCAAGAAATCATCCACGTGTCTCAGGAAGATCAAATGCCAAGTGGCAATCACTTGTGACAAAGGAACGAACGAATAGTGAATTGTGAAGACGGTTGGCCACGAACTGCCATGACGATTCATCTCCTCAACTGCCTGAGAAACTAAACGACTAGGGAAACAAATCGACAGGAAAGGAAGAGGTGCCTGAGGGAGGAGAACAAAAGATGCTCAACGCGGGACTGGGATTGGCTAGAGTGCGCACAAACAACCAGTTCGGAAATAACCAGGTCAAATTGCTAACCAACTAGGTTTTTGGTGTAGTTTCAAATACTGGCACTGATTGTAATAAATCCTTCGATTCCAATAGTGAATTAAATCATTCGAAATTCTATTGCTTGTAATGTCTGTGATTTGTTGTGCACTCTGAAGGCATAATAGAGCCTGTAGTTGTTAGTTGTATTGCTATTAATTGTTTGCATATTTTTTCTCCGTGTCAAGTAAGATTCAATGCTACAGTCTTGTTTCTCTGCGTCAAGCAAGTAGTATTTTAGAGCTGCAGGTCGTTGCTCTACATCACTTCTTTAATCTGCAAACACGAGACTCCTTCCCATGTATCACAAAGCCCTGAGGTTTCTCTATGTACACATCTTCCTCAATCACACCGTTGAGGAACGCGGTCTTCACATCCATTTGATGTAATCTCCAACCCGTAACTGAAGCAAGAGAAATAATAGTCTTGATGGAAGTGTACCTGGTGACTGGAGCAAAAGTCTCCTCATAGTCCACTCCCTCTTTTTGAGAGAATCCTCTCGCCTCAAACCTCACTTTGTACTTCTCGATGCTGCCATTTGATGCATGCTTAATCTTATAGATCGACTTGGAAGTCACCACTGACTTCCCCTCTGGTCTCAAAACTATTTCCCACACATCATTCTTCATGATGGACTGATACTCTTCTATCATGGCATCTTTCCAAACTTGTTGACCTGTTGCCTCCTCATAACTAGAAGGTTCGGAATCAATGATATGATTGATCAATGCCATATAACTCGAGAACCTCTGAGGTTGTTTTCTCTCCCTGAAAGTACCACTGGGAGCTGCATTCCTCTTTGCATCCTGCAAAGTGTCACGAAGCCATGCTGGCCTCTTCCTGGTCACTGCAACATCTCTAGGTAGATCCACTGGCTCTACTGACTCCTCTTGATAGTTTGAAGGATGAACAACTGGACTAGAGGGATCTGTACCCTTATCCTTCGGAGCCTTCTGCTCCTCACTATCAATCTCCATATGAGACTCTCTAGACCTCCTGAAGGCTACCTGTTCTTCAAAAGTAACATCTCAACTAACCTCAATCTGACGTTGTCCTGGAATGTAGATCTTGTAGGCCTTCAAAGTCTCGTTGTATTCCACAAAATTACCCTTCTTTCTAGAAAATTCTAACTTTGTCTTCTTCTCCTTGGGCACATGGATGTATACTGGACAACCAAAGATCCTCAAATGGCTGCCCCTTGGTTTTAATCCTGTGAATGCCTCCTCGGGAGTCTTATCTCCCAATATTTGGTGAGGACTCCTATTCTGAAGATAAACTGTTGCGCTGGATGCCATTGCCCATAAGAACATGGGTAGATTCTAATCATGAATCATTGCTTTGACAACCTCCACAATGGACATATTCTTTCTTTCCGCAACACCATTCTGTTGAGGGTTTTAAGGAACTGTTAACTCCCTCTTGATCAATGCTTCTTTGCAGAAATCACTAAAGTCAATGGAAGTATACTCGCCTCCATTATTTGTCCTTAAAACTCTAATCTTTTTCCCTGTCAAGTTCTCTGCTTGAGCCTCGAACTCCTGGAACCTGCTGAAGACTTCATCCTTTGTCTTCATGAAGTAGATCCATGTCTTTCGGGAGAATCATCAATGAATGTCACATAGTATAAGAAGCCACCCAAGGATGATACCGTCATTGGTCTGCATACATCTGAATGTAGTAGATCCAAGATCCCTTTGGATCTACTATAACTGCTTGGGTAAGGTCCCTTGGTATTCTTGCCAATTTACATCCCCTGCAAACACCCTCATGCCCTACCTGGAGCTCTGGAATATTTGTAACCATTCTTCTTAATACTACCAAAGCCCTGTAATGTAGGTGAGAAAATCTCCGATGCCATAATTCACATAAACCGACACTGTCATGTACCAATGCCTGGGTTGGATGTCCTGATAATCTGTACAGTCCTCCCTCTCGAACGCCAATCACTCCTGTTGAGTCTATGCTCGAGCCCTTAGGCCATCCAAGTACCTGACCATCTACAAATGCAACTCTGTAACCTCTATCCTCCAATGCTGAGATAGAGAGCAGGTTCTTCTTTAATCCTGGTACAAACAATACATCTCTCATGTGTAGAAAATCTCCAGAGTCAAGCTGAAACGATGTTGTTTGAACTCCTTTTACTGCATACTTGGATTTGTCTCCAAGTTCCACCAGGAATGTTGAGTCCTTATTTGTTAAATCTTTAAGAGAATCTCGGTAACTTGTCATGTGCCTAGAAGCACCATTGTCTACCAACCATGTATCACTACTATTTGTAATAGTGCCTGTAAGAGCGAAGACAAAGAAATACTCTTTCTGAAGTTCACCTGCAATCTCATCTAGCTTGTCGTCTAATCTGAGACTGGACACCATCTTGACAAGAAGAAGTCTTTAAAATTTGAATTAGAGGGTTTAACGACCTGAAGAATGTCACCAAGCCTAAAACCCTAGAATTCCAACTTTGACCAAATGTCAATTTTAGAGCAACAGTAGATGCGCTAGGGAAAGGCAAGTTAATCTGTAGCAAAATTAGTCCCAATGTTGTTCAATAAATGCCCAACAACCTTCAAATCTGTGACTATGTAGTGGTAGATTTCAACAAAGCTCTGGTTCCATGTTGAATTTTTCAATTTTCAGATCTGATAATTATTTCCTTATGACTTCAAACATAATTTTATGCCATTGTTATCATAGAATAATTACATACTGAAAATCTCAACCAAAATAAATTGCAGCGGAAACTATAGAATCATAGAAAGATAGCCATGATAGTAGACACAATATTTTATCTTGGGAAACCCAACCTTGGGAGAAAACCCAACAACTTTTCTTAAGAAGAATTCAAGCCAATAAATACATCACCATTAATATGAGAAACCTCAACACATAATTTTTCCCTTGCAAGAGGAAGATAGCAAACCCTCAAGAATAGCGAACTCTAGACAAAATTGCGCACCCCCAAAAGATCCCTCTAAGATGCTCCTGTAATTTTGCTATTGTTGCCATTGGACTTGCGCACTTGATGAGAGGACTTGTGATAATGTGAAAATGAAATGATGAAGCCTCTTATTTATATAAATTGAGTCAGCTTTAATTTCCTTGTGGGGCCGACTTGCCCTTTTGTCTTCAATATTTCATTTAATATTTTCCAGTGTTTATTTAATAGCTTAATGGGATTTGACTTGTCTTCTTGGCATTTCTTCTTTACTAAAAACGTTGTTCATGAGCCTTGTTGATTATTCTTCTCCTCACATGCACATCTAATTAATATAGGGCTCTAATGTTGAGTAGATCCAACGAAAAGCCCCTCATCACAAGAGGTCCCTTGAGCCTACATCTTCAACATTAGACTAGACTTGTAAAYAAGTCAAACCTTCCCTATAAAAATAGATCACTCCATCCTGGAGCAGGCAATGTGAGAGCATCTTGAGTCTTCTTCACTCCTAGTCAAATCAGCATGACTAATAGGAGAAAGACTGCCCCTGGGCCATTCACCACTAGGCAAATCAGCATGGCCTCGTGAGTGAATGTATCATTCTCCCTTGGTCAAATCAGTGTGATGAATCTGGGAGAATCTCTGCACGACGCTGCTAACTGGAGAAACGTCAACAACACTAAGTTTTCTTCTTGCCACGAGAAACTTCTAGTTTCTTTTCCCATGATCTATGAAGAAGAGGAGTAGGAGTGTGGAAGTGTTCATGGAAAATGACTAGCAGCTACATGCCCCCCACATAACACTGGATGCTGTGAAGATAAAGATAAAATTGTTGCAACTGGAAACCTGCTAGTGGGTTGGTGTGGTATGTCTTCTCCAGGAATATGATCACCCAAAAGTTTAGCTTCCAAGTTCTCTAAAACCATGGCTCCATCCTTAAAATTAGTCTCCTATGGATTGTTGTCCCAAGTTATATCTCTTTTATAATTATCATTCTCCACTACATCACAATAATGGGACAACAACCTCAAGTTGTAATGCACATGAACCAAGCTTTCTGCCTRGTCTACATTCAAGTTGTTTCTCTTTACATMGTGGATGAAGCTATAGGTGTTGCATCACCTCTYTGCAGAAGAGGTKTTGGCCACYTGAGAAAGCAACTTCACCGCCAATTTATGCAGATATGTGGTAGAGKAGCCATACATCCTCCGCCTTTCAATAGAAATCAACCTATCTTGATCTTATGTTGCATGCAAGTTACCAAAGACACCATGCTCATTGATGCACTTGCTCAATTCACTTTGTACTTGAGCACACTCCTCTTCCTCTGGTACCAACTTGTCTAATGCAAGCATATACCCATTTTGCACCTATGGATCTGATTGTGGTTTTCTCCTAACACCACCCCCAAGTGTTGGTTGGTCCAACCAAGATGGAGAATAATATTTTGGTGTAACTTGTAAGGACATATGTTAGGGCATGGAGTGGAACATTCAAATTATCCCACCTTTTGACCATATATTTATGGATATGATCATACAAGATCACATCCCTCAGCTCAACAATGTCTTTGATTTGGCCTTAGCATGCTGTCCATTTGCTCATACACCTCTCCAATCACAGACTGATTTGTATATGCAAACTGAATTATATTGTAAATGGGTTTCGTGAACTGCAAAATATACCTAACTCGTTGCCAAGGCCCAAAATTGATCATCAAGAACCGTGTCCTCCACCTCCTGAAATTCAATTCTGTTAGATGCGGATGTAGCCTTGTCTTTCAATTCTTGCCTTGAATCACTTGAGACCATACTAGCCAATGCCTCTCTTACCTTCAAAAGGCGCTTGAAGGTGAGATTATACGTAGCAAATCTGGTCTTTGCAATCTTTAGTAACTCTAAATTGGAGTGATTGCAGAAAATGAAGTGGGCCATGGTAAAGCACCGATCCATCTATAATCATGGTCTTTCATTTTAATGATATCATGCATCAAAAGGTTCATTGTGTGAACCAAAATATGGTCCTTCTTACCACTTTAGCTCTCCAATGGTGGTTGAATATGACTATAGCATCCTTCAATCTCGCTTCCAAGCTCTCACAAATGGTAGCCTTCAATCCCCCTTCCAAGCTCTCCAATCTCCCTTCCAAGCTATCCAATCTCACTATGTATTCAATATTCCTTCCAAGCTCTCCAATCTCCCTATAACATCCTTCAATCTCCTCAAGAAATAGCAAGAAGCCCACTCAAAACCGTCCTAGCAAAGATGAGTGAGATGAGAATTAGAATGAGAGAAAAATGGAGTGAGTGAGTGTTTTAATCCTAACAAATCCTCACCATGCCTTTTGAATCCATTTGGAACCTTGTCTTGGTTCCCAAACACCCAAAAAAAAAGATTAATATGCTTCATTGTGCGGGAGCATCTAGGGAGCATCCTGGGAGCGTCCTAGGAACGTTCAAGGAGCAATTCTCCCTGAGCGCTCCCAAATATGGCAGGGAGCATATTTTTTCCAAGGGAGCACGCTCTTGAAAAACCCTCATAGAAGGGAGTGCTTAGCAAGTGTCCTTTGGAGCGCACTTCCTGAATGCTCGCTCTGGGATTGCGCTTCGAGAGCGGGGGTGGGTGGCAGGGCGCTCCCCCACAGCGTAGGTTATAATCAATGCATTCAGAATCCGTCAACTCGAACTCAAACTCGGCCAAGTCAATCGAGCCAACCCCAAATCGCACCGACTCGACCCTCCTTTTGACTCCGCTGGCCGGTTTGGTAACGAATTGGCCGAGTCAAGGCTCGACTCAGCTAATTCGGTACCAAACCGGCACAACTCAACTGAGTCAGTACCTACTCTGTTGAGTAAGTATTGAACCCCACCAACATGCAAAATTAAATTTTTCTTTAAAAGGGTTTGACCAAAAACACTGGGAATTAATGTTAAATTCTTAAAGCAAAAGTTGACATTACTGTTAATTGTTTCAGAATGTTTGAAAGTGGTTCTACCCTCATCGTACTTCATACGAAGAAAGTAGAATTTCATATCCCATTCAAAATCCATCCGAATTAACAGTGTTCAGGATTTTAGGATTGGTAGGATATCAACATTTTCATTGGACTCTATCACGGATGAGGGTATGGGATTGGCATTTAATCAAGAGCACCAAGCCCTTTATGTACCTCGATGTTGGTGGTATTGATTGTTGAACTCCTCTGACATGGCCTTAACAAAAATGTACCTTTCACTCAAACCAAAATCATTGATTAGGCATGTTAATCTTTTTCTACCATATTATAAGGCTTCGATTAGGTAGTTTCATCAAAATTGGGAGGTGTTCACTAATGTCTCTAGAGGATCGAGGTAGAGGCAAAGGCTAGGCATGAGGCAAAGGGTGATACTAATGATGAGGATCCCAATATAAACCATGGTGGAACATTGCTTGTCATTTATGTTTGTCATTCAAATGTTCTTGCTCATTTATTCATAATGCTTTCTTTTAAAGTTTAAGTAATTTTTTGGAATCATCGTTTGGAATCTTTAAAATATATTTTTTTCATTAAAATCCGAGTCCGAGTTGATCATCAACCGATTTCGCGACCGAGTCTGAGTTTTAAAACATTGGTCGTAATATCATTATCCTGATGTTAGTACTAAATTTTTTTAGTGGTCAAGTCTAATTCATTAATTCTAATATCAATATCAAGGTTATGATAGATAAAAAAGGTCATCAATCCTAAAAAATGAGTCATGCTAGATTAGTCCTAATGTTTTATGGGGCATTGTCCCCTGTCCTTTAGTATTAATCAAGATTAGCTGGGTAAAATATTGAAATATAAATGTCATTATCCTATCAAAAGGCATAATGCTGTCCGACTTTGGTTAGGCTGAGGCATTTGAGGGTTTGGTAATTGGAATTTGGTCCTTATGTGTTCGATCTCGGCATGTTTCAAATAAAATTGTGCTGCTTTGTTTGATCTCATCTCTTTTTTTCATGTTTGGCTCCTATTTGTATTGTGTTTGTAATTCCCTCTCTTGATATGGCTTCAACGTGTTGGGATTGATATCCTTTTGAATTATAGTTGTTCCTTTGAAGATAAGTAGATGTTGTTCCATATCAAACAGTGTAAGAGCCTAAGATATGATTTGTTTCAATTTCAACATTTTAATTGCATCATTGACAATCCCATCATTATTGTTTCCTCTTGTTGCCTCCTCATTCCTATTGCTATTCATTGTTTGTATGAGCAACCTCTACGTGCATGTTGTTTGCATCTTATATGTGTTAGAATATGAAGGATTGTGCTCATTTTACCATTGACAATACCCTTGTCACCCAACCATAGGCCGAAGCCACCCTCCGAGCACCTTGACCTTGACAGAGAAGAATACTGGTAGAAATCAATAGCCAAGCAAGGCTAATGCACCAAGCAAGAATAGAAACCAAATCTGATTAGATAGTCCCACCCAGAAACTGGCGCAACACCTTCCCCAGAAACTTGCGCACAAAACTGCCAACTGCAGTGCGCACAACTGGCTCTCTGCAATTCTGAGAATGTGAATAATGAGAACTGGTGCCCTGTATTTATAGTAATCTGGCAGACTTGCCTGGGCCGACTTCTCCTTCTGGGTACTAATTAATTCATATTAATTATATTTCTGCAAACGACATCTTGTCTAGGGTTTCCTTTACTTCTTTTCTTCCTTCCGGAATATTCTAATCTCGTCATAGGTCACAATAGAGGTTCATACCTCCTGAAGCTACCATAATATTAACAATCTAAGTATCCTTTGGCATTATATTTGTCTTGAAGTTTGCTGCTGTTTGTTTCATTGTCTGAAGTTCTGGATGTGAAACTTCTTTCTCAAGTAGTGGTTTAGCTAGCTGCTCACGACCAAGTGTTGAAGATGTAACAGAGAGGTGCACAAAAAAGAATTGTTTGTGGGCCTCATTTGGCATCAGTATATGGGGCAACATTGGATTGGATATACTTGCTCAACACCAAGTGTTGAAGATGTAACACAAGGGTGCTCTGATATGATTTGTTTGTTTGCTGCATTTATCATCGGTAAATGAGACAAACATTGCATTCCTCTTCTTTTGATGCTCTTGTACTTCTTTATCGTGAAATTGATCTAGAAAGGACATGCAAAGGATTTTGAAAGATAAAATGAATAGTGGCCTATTTGTGATGTAATGAAGTCCCTTTCAATGCCAATAATAAGAAGACATTATTCTTAAGTGTTTGGAATTGATTTACAAGC
This sequence comes from Picea sitchensis, assembly GCA_010110895.2. NCBI lineage: Eukaryota > Viridiplantae > Streptophyta > Pinopsida > Pinales > Pinaceae > Picea > Picea sitchensis. Next base: position 22,772 of record SNQJ01S0085610.1, on the reverse strand, counting down.
AAATTCAATGTTTTGTATGCATACTTTATGATGTTGAACATGGTGTTTGAAATTTTTGTTTCTTTTTAGCTCTTGAATTGTTGTTGACTTTATCAATGTAATATTAGAGTTGTCCCATGGAATTTGTGAAATTTTAGAGCCAATCCGGAGATTTTATGTAGTTTTTTTGGTTCACTTGCAATAAATCGGTTTATGTAGAAGTCTCAAGGGTTATCTCAAGTGGTCAGGAGCCAGACATGAGATCTCCGCCCCAAAATTTGGGGAGGTCACGGATTTGACTCTCTTGATCCCCTCGAGGTTGGCTCCATAATCAGGGTCAATGGTCTACCCTATTAACCATGCATCGATCGTGGTGAAGTACTCAAAGGGTTTTTAGCGAGGTGTTTTCCTTGGACAGAAATTGGGTTTATGAAGAATGTAAAGAGGAGAAGGAACAACATGTAACTCTTGTCTATGATATACACATTCTGAACTTTTCGAATTGTTTGAATGATCTTGCCTCTCACCATATTGATCAAGAGTAAGAAGGCAACAACTCAGGGCAACTGGTTGTGAAGCATAACGGGAATTAGACTCGAGATTTTTTGCCTTTAGAAAAACTTTTTGATGTGTTTAAAAAGTATGTGACAACTGACGTTGATGAATAGGAGGTTGAAGTGATTGTTGGAAGCCCAAGATTCGTGAAAATCGAGTGTGCTTGTACACTTGTTATCACAGGATTTGTGCTTGTGTAAAGCCCAACACAAGATCACCAATTCTTGCGTAACTATAGGAAATCCTACCACTGTCACTTTAGTAAGAAATCCCCTCATTTTAGTGAAGTCTACCACAGGGGAGGCTTCCCTGGTGACCTCAAGGGATCAAAGTAGCAAGTTTGATAGCCAATCCTACCGCCCCCTCTCTTGATCACCTAAGTCAAAGTCTAGGTCGAAGGAAAAGTAAGAGGTAAGAGGATAATTTGAGTACCTGCCCAAAATAAGAACACTTATAGCATGTATTTGATGATTTCCAAGTACAAGAATGCAAGTAGTACCTCTTAAAGACACTAGACAGTTAAAGATGCTATGGCTGTTGTAAAATTACAGCAGTTAACAGCGGTACAACAACGATACATAAATTGTAACAGCAGCAAAATTTACACTTCAGAATTGCAACAATTTATTATGAAAATTTAGCATTTACTCAATAGAACATTGTCCAATCATTAGATGCAATTTCTGGGTATGTTAAGCCACTATTAGAGTAATGTATGCAGCAAACTAGTGCATGCTAGTATGGCTGTAGCAAACGTTTGCAACAGAAGCAAGTAAATCAGTAAGTTAGCTCAAGTTAGAGTTAACAAAGTTAGTAAAAAGCTTGAAAGAATGAAAATTGAGAGTTTGTTGATCACTTTCACCACAAGAGAGCTGAAATGATTAGTGCCTTAGGGCTATGGAGTCTTTTACAACAGCAATGCAATATATTTGGAGAATGATAGTAGCAAGATCTAAGAGGTGGGGTTTGAAATCTAAGGTGCTAGCACATTAGGGCCTTAGATTTCAAGCCTTAAAGAGAAGGATTGCTAGAGTGCAAACACTTTTGGGCTCTATCACAGGGCTTTCTGAGATAAATAGTCTACTGGCAATTTCATAAGATAAATAACTGGCAATTTGAACGAGTACTATGCATTTCAGTCCTTTGGTTACTTCTAGACAAGAATGATTTTTGTTAATGTCGGTGCAATTTTTGCCAAGTTTCTGGTAAAAAATAATACATCAATGTAAAAAATAATACATTGCCTAATCATTTTCAGTCGTTGTGGGGCCACTGATCTGTGACTTGTTTTCTCTGTGTCTGACATTCAATATCAGTGTCCAACACAAACAAAAAAATGTCTTTTGGGTATTCTCTGAAATTCATTCTTCATAGTTAACCAGTAGTTAAGATATTGTAGTTGATTTCCAATCAAATTATACAAGTATGGATATAATTTTTAGTTTCCTGGTAATATTTATGTTAATGGAGATCATCTGCCTAATCCAGATTGACAACAGAGAATGCCTTATCAGGCATCGTGGCCTTATTTTTGTTTTATCTGTTCAGTTGTTTTTATGCAGTTCTTATTCGGCATTATTTTTTTCTCTGGCAGTACATTACCATGGAAAGGAAATTTTGCAAGTGGAAGGTGCCAGGAACTTGGGTTGAGAGATTTGTAGGTATCAATCCTTTGGATAGAAAGCTTCTTTATCATGGTCTTCGGGTTCGGATGGCACAGAGTGGAATAGCATGTTTTGCACTGGTGGGTGGCTATCACTTGGCAGTGAGTCATCTCTTGAATTAGAGAACATTGTTTCTCTATCGAGTGTTGGTTGCTTGAAAGTATTTCTGTCATCTGTGTAAAAGAATGCAGATTATTCTTTTGCAATAAATTAGTCTGGGGAATTTGAATGCCAGTATAGAATATATATAGAGTTGGAAGTACTCTCTGTATAAGCTACACTTCACATGTTTTTTAACTGTTAAAAATTGGTCATTTTTTCATCACAGCTTGTCTTGTCACTACAGGTTACAGTCGTTCAATGGTTGTATTATTGAATGCCTGAGGTGAAGCTTATAAGAATGATAATTTTGCTATTTCTGTTTGCAAGATTGACTTTTATGTTCATTGAATTTTATTTTATCGGTCTTAAAAATAAATCTCCTTGGAAAAAGCTTACTGGACTGGTCTAACATTTACTCTTGTGAACTACAGGTAAGTGGCATTAGTGTTTTCTTTTAAACCGTTACTTGTATCAACACTCCTAGTAAAGTATTCAAAATTCGATTAAAATTCTTGCCTATGAAATCCTATTGGAGTCCCTCCTAACTAAAGAATGATAATTTTGCTATTTCTGTGTGCATGAGCCTCGCCCCTGGATGCAGATGATGCACCCTTACCTCTCCAAGGACTCAACCTGTATCCCCTATGACCTGACATCCCAAGTCCGTTATGAGAGTGCTGACCATCAAAATAAAAGGTAGGTATTGTGTGGACAGTGAGATCCAACTAGATGACCTTTGGGAGTTGCCTACAATTACAATATGGATGAGTAACGAGTACTATTTATCTTATGAAATGCTTAGAATTTAAAACTATGACTAGAATTGAAATTTGAATTATTGAATCTGAAATTTTGAAAACAAAATCATGAATTTTAAACTAGAATTGCGACACTAAAATTGTCATTGTCTTCTTTAATATTGCGATACTATCATAATTAAGTTTAAAATAAATGTGGAGCGATAAATAGATTGAAAATAAGAGAAAGTTGAATTATGATGAAGAAATTGTTAAAGTTTCTGCTATTATTAGGTTACTTTCAATTTACTAGATAACAATAGCATAGCCAGGATCACTGAGAGAAACACAATCACAAGAGTACACAAACATTTATCCTGGGAAACCCTCAAGGGGAAGAAAACCCAGCAAAACTTCCTTAATATAGATAGCCAATACAATGCCAAGATAATGAACCAGACAACAGAGAATATCCAACACTGAGCAA